>VDFB02246588.1:0-11584 GCA_007258455.2 Sequoia sempervirens
CGCACTGGCGGTAAACCGTCTAGGGGTAATTAATTAGAAACATAACAAGTAGTTGCAGCAATAATATTGGTTAGATTAGTACTACTAATCAAAACCTTACAATTCAAAAGACTGCAAAAACATGTATTACAATGATAGAGAAATGAGATAAGAAGATAAGAATGAATTCCAATAATGTTCTTTGCTTTCCAATGACAGAAATATGATTAAAACAGAAAGCTTATAAATCTGATGTAAAATCCTGAGTTCTGGAATTTCTTATCAGCAAACTGGAAATCAATAAAATATTCATAACTCACTCATTTCACCTCCAAATTGAATGAGACTGAATGCAATGGACTTCTGGAAGGTAGGCGACCAAGCTAGGATGAAGAAACAGCAACAAATCTCATTCTTTATTTTTTGACACAATTCCCAATGCAAGCTGAAAGGTACGACCTTGAGAAGGGGCGATTTTTGCTTTAAAAATTGTAGACTTCAAATTAAAATCCCAAACTTGGAGGAAAGGGGCGCCCTTGTCAAACAATTGCAATGCAAAAGTACCCAGAATCAAATTAATTTTATTCCAAGAGCTGCTAACAGAATTCACTTTCAGCTGTAGAAGCATCAGCAACTTCAAAATCTGGAAAATTCATCAAAACTTCAACTATAAGCACAAATCTGCTAGTCTGGATGAGAAGCAGCAAAGTCCAACTAGGTGTTGTATTTCAAACACGAAATTGGATAGTGGCTAGGAGGTAGCATCCTCGAAGCAAGAGTTCAAATGTCATTCCAACAGCATAACAGTATGATAACATGAATGGATGAAATGCTGGAGCAAAATCCTTCATTAAATAAAAGCTCACAAACTCTCCAAATTCCTGAGAAGCAAACCAAAAGACACAGGAGACCTTTCAAATTCCCAAAAACAATCAACTTCTCAAGATGGCGTCCAAATTGCTTAATAAGAATTTCACTTTATTTTAAAATTCTCTTTTATTAAAGTGGTATCCACTTTTCCCAAGGCATAATGTTCTTGTCAAAAATTATTAAATCTCCTCATGAAGGCGTCACCCTTCAAAGTCCCCTTATTAAACACAACTTAAAGTTGTTCAACTAGGCCAAGGGGGTCAACTGCATAATATAACCTTGATGCCTTTATTCAACATAAAAATGCCTTAAGAGGACAAACATGAACTGCAAATAAATGCTCCAACTGGAAAAGAAGTACTGAAAGCTGACAAACTCCATACTGCTTAAAATAGAATTTACTATAAATAGTAAACTCTCAGAAAATGCCAAGGAACCTCAGAACTGGAAACCCTAATTTTACCTCACACACGCCTACAGGCTTCCGGAATAGGCTGATGAGTGACAAAACAGATTACTGATGAGAAGGGGAACACTATCCCAAAATATTACAGGTTGATGTTCCCTTATACAAGTAACATGGAAGAATATGAAGCACTAATCATTGGTATAAAGGTAGAAGTGGAAAGGAAAATCATAGAATTACATGTTTATGGAGATTCTCAATTAGTCATCAATCAGGTTAATGATGACTATCAAATAAAATATGACAAGATGATGTCGTACAAGAGAATGGTAGATGACTTCAAGAAATACTTTGTGGCAATCAAGTTTGAAAAAATTCTAAGAGTAGACAAAAAAGCTGTAGATGCCATGGAAACCATTGCTTCTCTTCTACAAATACCAAAAAAATGAAGTCATTATGAATTCATGGTGGAACAATTATTTACTCCTACATATGGAAATCTTGAATCCCAAGTTGTGTGCCATCTAGTTGATGCTGATTCCTCAATCTATGCCAAGATTTATACCTATCTAAGAGACAATACCCTTACACTTGATGTATCCTTGAACCAAAAACGCAACTTTATCTATCAAGCAGCTCGAAACACCCTGAGAACTGATACACTTTATCAATGAGGTCTCGATGGTACTCTCCTTCAATGTCTTGAACATGACGAATCTGAAATCGCTTTTTGAGAAGTTCATGAAGGTATTTGTGGTACTCATTCAAGTGGTCTTACTCTAGCTAAGAAACTCCTATGCTTGGTATATTATTGGCCAAACATGGAGAAATAATCTTTTCAATTTGTTAAGAAGTGGAAGAAGTGTCAAGTCCATGGACATATCATACATGCACCAACGTTGGAGCTACAACCATTCACATCAACCTGGCCTTTCTATCAATGGGGACTTGATCTTGTGGGTGAGGTTCATCCATCTTCCTCTAATGGACATAAATTCATAATCACAGCCACAAATTATTTCACAAAGTGGATTGAAGTTGTCCCATTAGCAACCATCACTAGTAAAAAAATTGCCTCTTTCATCCTGAACTACATTGTCTATCGGTATGGCATCCCTAAGTCCATTGTCACTGACAATGTTAGACCCTTCAAAAACTAGGATGTACAAGAACTTTGTGAAAAAATCCATATCCAACACCAATTTTCCACACCCTATTACCCTCAAGGGAATGACCAAGCAAAAGCCTCAAATAAGACCATTTTGAAAATCTTGAAGAAAACTGTCAACAAGGCTGGACATGGCTAGCATGTTCAATTAAACCCTGCTTTGTGGGAATACCGTACTAGCATCTACACCCCCACAGGAGCCACACTATATGCCCTTGTGTATGGATCAAAATCCATATTACCTATTGAGGTTGAGTTACCTTCACTCCGGGTATCATTGAAATGAATCATTTTAGAGGAAGACTATCGAGTATCTAGACTAGAGGAGTTGGAATTGTTATATGAACATTGTCATCATGTTGTTGATCATATGAAAGCTTATCAAAAAATAATGTAAAGGAGCTATAATCACAAGGTATGACCAAGGACATTTTAGGTTGGTGGCTTGGTCCTAAAAGAGAATCCTCGCAGTCAACATGATCGAGAAAAGAAGGGAAAATTTGAACCTAATTGGCTAGGTTCTTTTGTCATTCTATCATTCTATGGATCTAGAGCATATCAGTTATCTACACTTGAAGGTTACCTATTTGAAGAACCTATCAACAACATCCATCTCAAGAATTTTAATACATAACTCATCCAGTGCATGGTTCAAAAAGCTAAAAAAATTGAAAAAATCCAACACAAAGAAAAAAAGATAAAAATACAAAATAAGTAAAAAATACAAAAATACAAAAAAAGTGAAAAATAAAAAAAAATGTTACCTTGATGAAAAACTAGCAAACGGGCATCTTGGTGACAACAAAAAAAACATAAGATCGGAAAAGGTGTAATAAAAAAAGTAGTGAAAACTTGGCAACAAACGTTGTTTATGATAGATTACCTTTTCCATCTAATTGAATGTCTGTTGGTCATCTACTTTTTTCCATCATTATGCTTGATCTTCATAAAAACCTCATGTACATATCTGGGCATTGCGGTTGTGTCTCATCCTAGCTTGGCGATTATTGTGCATATTCATTATAAATGGTTTGTTTCTCACTGGGGGAAAAATCCTGAACCAACTGGGAGCAATATGCTTTGGGCTTAAAACAACAAACAAGAAAATAGTAAGACAACATAGCAAACATAACGCTCACAACGAAACTCAACATTGAACATCAATCACAATTTTTAGAAAACCAACCATCCAAATCAACAACAAGACTAGTCAAAACAAATCTAACTGGATGATGTTCTTTTGAATCATGGTTTAATCACTTTAGCATGGATGTTCAACTTTTGTATCTTGATTTTCGTTATCATTTCTCTAGAGCAACTTAGGATGTCATGGACTAGAGAAGCTACGACAGAGTATGATATTTTTCTTTGTCTACTATCTATGAGTTGATCATTACTACTATGTAAATTTATCATGGGACGTGCTCTACAAAGTATCATTAATGACATTCCAGATTTGCATAGGAAAAGGATTAACTCTTGTTTGCATTACATAAGAAATACTCAGGTCATCTCAATTCAATTATGCCTAGATGCTTGTGTTACCTTGCAATATCAAAAATCAATGGAAGTTGTACTCAGGTCATCATGGTTTAATTATACCATTGATGTTTGTACTAACTTTCAACATATTAAAAGCTCAATGATGATACCAAGCAGAATAAATCAACTAACATGATGACAACATTGCATATTTAGATTTTCATGGTTAAGATAGATTGCATCCATATTAGTTTTGCATTTACATTTTAGATTTTTCCAAGGCTAGCTAATTTCAAAATGATTCTACATCTCTCATTAAAGGATTGAGTACATTTGACATTAACAAAAAAAAAGATCATTCACATGTAGTTACATAATCATTATCCTATCATACATACATTAGAAAGTATTATCATAGGTCATCCATCCATGCATTAGATCATATATTTGCATTAGAAAATATCAAAAAAATAAAGTGCATAACATTTTATCTGCATGATCAAATCCATCTCATTTATCATAAAGCATCATCCATAAGCACCATATAGAATCATAATGCATGCATCATCATTTCATTATTGCCTCTATACATACCCATGACATAATCATATAAAACATCACATAACATGTAGAGTGGAAATCAAACACATTCACCATAAGCATTCATCATAAAAGCATATAAACAACATATAGATCAATAGTATCCATTGCATCTCATATAATCTCAAAATAATCAATGTCAAGTGTATAATGATATCCCAAAATGAGGAGAGATACATCAATAACATGGCAAAAAATCATAAAGTCTCTGGCTGACTAAATGTACACATCCAGTCTCAGTATATCAAATATGAGCACAAAGCTATGTGCTGCTCCCCCTAGACAATGTAGGCCTTGTTGTGTCTATTGCTACACCACTAGATGGACCTACGCCTGGATTTCTGCCTATTGGATCTTTGGGAGGTGGCCCAGTCACACCCCTACTCATAGTTCGAGAATGACTCCAACCTGACCTAGCACTAAAAAATTGTGCATAACTTGGGGCATGTCGCTCTGTAGGAACAACCTCATAGTATTATAATCTATAGTACTCTGCCTCTCTTGCTGAATGTCACACCTCCCTAAGCATATCCATTGTAGTGGTCTCCTTAGACACTCTCTATAACCTCTCAGCTAAGGCCTCTGCATGCTCACATGTCTACCTCAAGACATCTCTCTCTACTATGAGAGAGGCAATTTACACCTGTGCATGTGCTATATGTCCCTGTAAACCTTGCACTTGTACATGTAAGGCATCTATCTATGCCTATTGTTGACAAGAATTCACATGAATCTAAATTTGAGATGGTCCTAACTACTGCTATCCTAAAGGAACAATAGATCTCCTCCTCCAGGGTACCTAAAAATCCAGTGTCTGCCTGAAACCTACATCTTTTCCATCTCCACCATCTCTTGCATCTCCATCATCCCCTCCATCCCCGTCATCTCCCTCCTCATCATCACCATACCCCCCACCCCTCCTTTGTCTCGGTGCCTAATCATCATCCAACATTGGTACTAGCTCATCAAGACTGGATATCCTCAGGAAAGCATGTGTGAAGAAATACTGAGCATACTCATCTGTCATCAAAGAATCTGTGATCTCTGGACAATAATCCCATACCTGTGGCTACAATCCAAAATATTCCTCACAAGCTGCATCATAGGATAGCGTGGGTCCCCACTATGGAATATTTTTCCATCTCTATGCATATAATGCAACTCCCTAGGGCATAACTTGAACTCGACGATACTAGTGAAGCACCCTCATAAGCATAAATCTCTCGATAAAAAATTGTGTTTGACCAATTAGGTACCTTGAAGTGAAAACATATGGTATCTCAATATCATCCTTAGGCCACTGCTCATCTAAGTAGGGACTCCATGTGATAGTCTCTAGATCATCAAGAACATGTTGCCAATACTCCAATTTTCCCAGCTTGTGCTAGACAACTAGACTTGTGAACCCAAAGACATAGGGTCTGCTAACCAAACAATCTCTATCCGCCACATGATGAGTAACAACTATGTGCTCCCAAGTCCAAATCTAAAGCAATGTCACTCCAGCTAATAAACTTGCAGTTCCAAGATATACCACCTAATGCAGATCATGATACAAGTGAGCTAACATGTAGGAACCCCATGCATATCTAATCCCCTATGTAATCATACTCTCTAGTATCCTTCCCCAGCCAATAGACAGTCCCTCAGACCTATGGTCGAGACATAGGAAACCTCTAAAAAATCTAGCTAGAACATAGGGTAATGGATCGTAAGAATCGACCATCTCTTGCCATGGGATCTCATAATCACTAATCTCGTCATCAACAAAAATCCTCCTCAGTGCCTCAGTACCTTCCTGCTCAATATAATCATAGATGACTAACTCACCAACCACGAGAATCCCCAATATCTGGTACACATCCTCTAGAGTAACTATCATCTCACCATTGGCCAGATGGAACATGTTGTAGTGCTCTTCACCTCTCATTCATCACGGTCCGGTGTCCACAATTTGCTTTATCTTATACTGGGGCATATCAATCAAGGAAGATAAACCACATTGCACAATAATATCCAAATCCACATGCACCAGCATGGAATCATGTCCCAGGTCTTCGAGAAGAACTCCCAAGACTAAAGGACTCTAAAGCTATCCTATAATCATAACATATCACAAATCAACATTTTATCAATCAATCTAATCAATTATAATGAGATTTTGATCAAATATCGTAGAGTGTTTATCATTGACTCTCACCTATCATGAGGTCAATCATCATCTATCCTATCATTGAATCTCACCTATCATGAGATCAATCATCATCTAACCTATCAAACATCATCAAAATAACGGCTGATGTGATCATCAAACATCAAAAACAAGGAGAAAATTAACATTTCATCAAATCTAGTGTCAATGTGCTAAAACAATGCTTCTATGTACTAAAATAATGGATGCACTACAAACTTCAAACTATGCACCAGAACCCTAGATGTGCTATAACACAAACCAAATGCACCATTTTGTAGCATCTATGCACTAAAAATATCTATGCACTAAAAAATTCAATAAATGCACTATATCAAGGTCTAAATGTGCTATATTACCATATGTGCTAAAATAGGAAACTGATGCACTAAAGTGGATCCTAAATGTGCTAAAACACACTAATAGATTTAAAAACATGAAAAAACATGTGAGAAAAATTTCAAATTTCAAAATGAGGTTTCTTGGAGTACATACCGGAGGTCCATACGTGGCAGGGTGGTTGTGCCGTCGAACTCGTTCGAATTGATCGGTGTAGTATGGGATCACTATTTTTGCTCAAATCACTCAATCAACTCAATTACTCACAATGAAAATGAATTCAAATGAGCTCCTTTTCACCTTTTTACCATTTAAAAGGGGTAAATGGAGGGTATTTAAGTGGGATTGTTTTTAATTTTTTAAACAAGGCACCATTTAATCAATTAGCAAGATCATTCTTCATTATCAAGAGATAAATCATCTCAACATCATACAATTTGCAAATCATCAAAAAATCATGAAAATTCAAAAAAATTCAAAAAATCCTAACAATTCAAAATTTTCTCAATTTATCTCTCGAGGGGGCATACATGCATCATCACTTGAAAATCAGCATCACAAAAGGCACCTATTAAAATCTTGAAAATAGCGGTAACTAACGAGAGACTTTTTTCTTTAAAATGATAGAAATACAATAAAAAGCTTCAAAAGGGGAAAAATGTATACACTTCAAATTGGTTTGGAAGATTAATTAAATACTAAGATTTATTTAATTAATAAAATCTTTACATTCTTCTTACATAAATAAATTGAAATTTTTATTTATATAGTTCATTTCTTTAATTCTAGCTTTTCATTTCTAAATCATTTTCTTCACATGTCTTAAATTAAATGAACCATTTAAGGTGGTTTTGTTCACCATTTAATTAGCACCATACCATTAAATTTTGATTTGCACGCATTTCACTAGCTGCTTCCACCTTTTTCACCTCCGCATCCTTTGTGTCTCACTTAATTAAATATTGCTAATATTTAATTTGGCATTTATCCTCAACAAATTCTAACAAATTTGGGACACTTGGCCTTCATCTCCATTTGATTCCTCTTCACACTTGGCAGTTTGTTCTTCTAAAGGAAACACACTCCCTTTTTCTCTCTAACCTCCTTCATCTTCAACTTGCGTCCACTCGGATCAAATCTGAGGCCCAGATTTGGCTTTTGCGCCGCACAGCGGCTCATGGCCTTGGAAGAATCTATGGACTCTCATTTACAACAAAGATGTGGGCATAATTACACTCTGCGCCAAAGGGAGATTTTTCATTAGCATTATCACATCTTAGCATTGGGCATTCCTGAAATTGGCTGCATTTTGAGTGTCCGGCGTGGGTTTTTTGAAATCAAGCGGCGTACCGTGAAAGGTAGCATCTTAATTTCTATAGTTTCATCATATCGTTTTCCTTCGCTGGCATATCACCATTGCGGCTTTATAAATTATCTTTGTAAAATCATCTTTTAACTTTGTTTTAGCAGTAATCAATCTATGCTTAAAAGGAGATCGCGCATTTCCACCAACGTATCATTCTTGAGGTTGTCATTTTGGAAGTCATGTACTGAAACCGTCGTAAAGAGCGAAGCTTAAAAAAGAATCCTTGGAGATAGAGGAAAATGAGATTCCATTGGGGAATCATTTGTTTCAATTTTATTGTTGCTTGAATTCCTTAATATAATGTTTCATTGGTGTGTTGTGTAGTTTTGATTTGCTTATTGCTGATACATTTTACATATACACAAGACAATGAAATGCTTAGGAAAATATGTTCATTGATAAAATTATTGATGATAAGAATAATTCCAACATTGGGAATGATATATCCCTAATGATGATAGTTTGAGTAAAGTGGATAAAGGGTTACAACAAGGCTAGGAAAAAATCTAAGGGATTTGTTTGGATGATGGGATAGATTTTTGAGAAATATTTCATATATTAGGATTATTAACATTTGGATGGACTATTTTGAGGTTTATTTGGAGTGTGGGGATTTAATATTGATGGATTAGATGGAAGTGCATTGAGATAGTCAATTTTTTGGGATCAATGATAAGATAAAATAAAGGCTATGGAAAGAAATGAAACAATCACTTTTATAGGATATGGGAGGATATGTGTGTGAATGAAGCATAAGGATGAATAATATAATATGAAACAAATTTTAGTGATATGGGTAGAGAAGATGGAAAATTAGATAGGATTTAGGATGGATCTCCAAGGAAAATCACATAGGAGTGATACACACCATGATAGATATATTGTGGTGGATACATTGTAATTATTTTGAGAAAATATTTCAAATGTATGCAGGATGATAGAACAATATTTTCATGTGAAAGGATAGCTTGATGGAATGAGGTAGTGAAGAATGATATAATAGGGGGATGTTTGGAGAAACTAAGGATTGGATTTTCTAAATCATGCTTGAATATTATGTCTTCATACATATCATCATAAAAGGAGGATGCATGGAGTGGATATAACAGATAAAATATGACAAGAAGGATAGGTAGATAGGATAGGAATGATGTGTAGATCTAATGGATAGGTAGGTAAGATGAAATAATTTTTCCCCTAAATGTAGGGTGCTACTAGATGGGATATTTATACATGATGATATTTTTCTAGGTTTTCGTCATGTTAATTTCCCAAGAAACCACAAAAAGTGGTACCATTAGACATGCATTATTTTTCTAGTTTTTTTTCTATTCTTTTGGATTTAGGATAGGATGGGAAAGATTATATGTGGAGGATGAGGGGGAAAAGGAAGGAATCAAGAATGTATTTATATAAAAATAATATCCCTTATTGAGGTATTAGTACTAAGGACTTAAAGATGTTGGACGATGCTACTAATGGAGATGGAAGTTTTGAACGAAAGATAAATAATGAATTATACAAAGGTATCAAATAAAGGGGTGTGTTATGTGGGATAATGGAGTGAAAGTAAAGGGATGGATGAATGGAAAGAGGGTATGTAATGAGGAAGTGTCATGGGATTATAGGGAACTAGAGCCAATAATTTTATACACCATGGTCAATGGTGGAATGTGAATATAGATGGGAGGTTTGGATGATCAATTGGGATATATAAAAATAAAAAAATTAAGGGGATGGAGAATGGGATATTTATGTTTTGGGTACATAAGGGACAAAAATGAATTTAGGATTTTGAAGATGGGAATTCTTAAGTTTATATGGAGGAATGTGGGATTAAGAGGAACAATAGGTATGCTTAGATTAAGGAATTAAATAGATTTTGGTGGATTAAATTTGAATGTAATTTTTAGATTCCATTATTTTTTATTTGTAGTTTACATAATTTTGTTTTTTATTTTTTCTTTGGAACCCATATTATTTTGGTATTTTAATTTTTCTTGATGCGCCTTTGTGGATTCTTGAAGTTTAGACAATTTAAGATTTTTTATTTTTATTTTTTTCGTACATGTTAATGCTTGGGGATGTGGTGATACTTTGATTTTTATGGATTTTTCTTGATATGTTTTTGAACTTACATTAATTTGAAAGGTTAAGGTATGGTTACATGGGGAGATATTATCTTGACATCCCATGAGTTTGGTGATGGATTCATCATGTTGTATTATGTCCAAATTTGTGTATAGTTATTGATGTTGGTTGCCTATCCTTGGTTATGGATTACTAAGATTGATGAAATGATTAGTGGTGTAAGTGATATGAGTGGTGGGAATAATGGGTACAATGAATGGATTAGTAGTAGGACACTTTTTATTAGAGTGATAGGAGGATCATGTTAGAATGTTGGAATAATTTTACTTAGCATTAGCAAGGGTATTAAAAACATCTTTGTTCTAGGATTTGTAGCCAAGTCCTTTTAATCTTTGAATTTATTTGATTTGTATGTGTTCCAAGATACCTTTCTCATGAAGACCTAATCCTTTTACATTATAATGAATCTTTTAACAATTTAATTTTTTTATGGGATACTAGTTTCTTTAGAAGCAAGATGAAAAACTATTTTTTGGATGGGTAAGGAGTGGTTGTGGTTATATTTTATTCAACAACGAAAAAATAGATTAGATGAAGATGAAGGAACTAAGGTGATAGGGTCTTAGTTTGATAATGGGTTTGATAGGAGTGATTTAATATTGAGATGATAGGGGATCATGGAAAGGATTAGCTCAAGGATGATTGAATATTGAGATATTAAATATAATAACATTGATTAGTGGGGACAATTGTCTCTTCAGATAATAAGCTACCGTGAGGTGGATCAATTGGAATTTTTGGCATTTGAGATAGGATGAGATCTTGAAGTGGTTCATTAGGTATTATTGGATTGTGAGATAGTACTGGATTGGGTTATTATATGGGTTTGACATGGATCAATAGATCTAGATATGCTAAGGGGACATGAGGTGGACTAGTAGGGAAATTTTCCTCTTGAGATGGTAGGGGATCATAGAAAGGAACACTTGGTTTTGGAGAAGGTAATAGATCATGGAAGAGAATATTTGTATTTATATATGGTAGGTGATCATGAAAGGGAACGTTGGGATCTAGATATGGTAGGGATCATGG
>VDFB02246589.1:0-22927 GCA_007258455.2 Sequoia sempervirens
GCAAATGTATAAACCAAAAGTGTGCTTCTTCTCCCAAGGAATACGGGAACAGTCTGCAAGCCACATCTGCGTAGGCAATTTGTCGGTTTCGCAAATGATCTTCAAACATCTTAATGTGATCCTCTGCAGAACGATTCGGATCATGGACTTGGTACTTGGTGCAGAAATGCTCCGGATTCTTTGGCATGTCATGATAATCGGCAAACTCAAGAGGAGATGGATTGGTGACTAGCCAAGTAGCACCGTTAGGAGCAGGTTGACCTGCTGGTTGAGCCATTGCTTGATTTAGCTGCCTCCTTTGATATACGATAACTGGGGTTGCGGTAACTTGAACTGGTGGTTGAACAAACACTGGTGTAGTAACTTGAACGGCTTTGGATTGAGCAAACCTTGAAACACTTGGTGGAGTTCGAAATAAACTTGTAATCTCTTCCCCGCTTTCTTCACTAGACTGCGCTTCTTCGTTTGACAACACTTCTTTGCTTGGACGGCTCTCTTTCTTCTTCCTTGTTCTAGTAGGCAATTCTAACTCCACTAAGTCTTTGGATGAGCTTGGCGTGGATCTCAGAATTCTTTTCAACTTATCAGGTGAGAATGAGCTAATGCGATCCAGGATGTAGTTGATCACTGTCGGCGAGGAAGAGGAGCGAGTGGTAGTCTCTGATCGAGTAAATTCCTCTCAATTGCAACTTGGATTTCAATGGCTTTCTCTTCTTCTTCCTCCAACACGAAGCAGGTTCTCATGTACTGGGCGTAGCTCTCCTTTGTTTTCCAAGCAAGATTGTTCAACCCTGAAAGAATGTCCTCCTGGTCGTCGTTGAATCCCAAGTTAGGCTGCAACACTGGGAATATTTCTCTATGCGGTAGCACCATCTTTACTCATGATAATTTCTTTCTCCAATGAAGTTCTTTTCAATGAAATCCCTTCTTATTTGAAAATGACTGCTTCACTACGAAGAATCCTTGAGGGCCCTCCTTCTAGCGCCAGTTCTGTTGACGTGGTTTTTGAGACCGCACCAACACAGAACAGAGTTGCCAACGGCTTCCCTATTCTCTCTTGATCAAAGTATTCCGCACGCTAAGATTGCAAGAAAGTTCGTGCGTTCAACTCCAAGGTTCCTTTAGTGCGAATAGGCTCAGTTTGGCTTGATGTGATATTGCTGGTATGTCAAGGGGACTTACGTAGTTGTTCAGACTTCTCGCAGTTGGCAGTTGATATGTAATTGAAAGGGGATTCTTACGTGTATGATTTGGCAATGTGCATCCTTTTTTAAAACTAACAAGAAGTATGCGGAAAGTAAAAGGGAAAGGGCCTAAGAAATTTGTACTCTATTCTAAATGCAAGGTATGTGGGGCTTCGTCTCAATAGACTTCAACCAGATTTCACCTAGCCTCCGTCGGACAGCCTCAGCAAAATCGGTGCAATCTTCAAAGGGGATAGCAAAAGATATTCAAGTTATAGTTTAACATACGTACACCATCAGAACAACGCATATAAGTATGTAAGCCATAACCGAAGTTAAACAAGATGATGTCCAGTTGACCACGCAAGGCAGACTTATCGTCAACAAGCCGCTAGTGGTATGGAATAAAATGAAGCTATCTCAATGAAATACCACACACCAAAGTAAGCTACTTGCATGAATTTAATCTACTTGGATACGAAAGGAAGAAGAAACCTTGCTAGCATTTCATGACAAGACGAATTTCACCATCAATGAAAAGATCTATTATCATAAAATGTATTACACAACAATCTCCTCAAAAGTTTTCAAAAGGGAAAACTTTCTCTCTTCTCCAAATTATGCAAAAATGCTCTACACTACTACACTATCTAGCTCTAAGGCTACTGCTCTCTCAATGTCTACTCTGATTCTGAATCCTAATCTTGATGTCTTACAAATGAGGGGGACTCCCCTTTTATAGCTAGCCAAGTCCCAAAGGACGGCTAGGGTTACAATCAATAGAGTGGCCAGAATCGTGCCACCTCAGCCCTAACCCTAAAAACTGCCAGAATAGGGAGTGGTACATTAAATGAATCAAATATTCCCACTCACTCCCAAAATAGCAAATGTAATAAATGCTCAGTCTTCTAGAAGATCCTCGTCCAGTAGTGTGTTCCCATTAGCCTTCTCTCTGACTGCCAACTCAACAACTCTGCTAAGTACGGCCTCAACCTCCTCAACTGAAATAGATGGAACACAATCTAACTGAAACTCTAACACTGTAACTGAGTGCTCGTGCCTCGTACAAGATTTTCTCCAAGCAGCCAACGAGTCCTGCGGGTTCTGGATCAAAGTGGAGAATGTAGCAGTATTTTCAAAGTCATCTTGTACGAAGGTCTTAACATCTGCGAAGAAGGGAACCAGCAAACCCCTCAAATTATCAAAACTTATCTCCTCTGGATTCAGCCGCCTAGCAAAGATGGCCTCGAAGGTGTTCTGAACTCCATCTATGCTATTGGCCATAGCCTTGTGAATCCTGGCTGAATCCGCCTGTGCTGCATCAAAGAAGCCACGCCCTGTGATAGCCGAAGAATACCATCGAGAAATCATATTCTGCCATTCACCAATGACACTTCCATCAATCAGCAACTGCAGTGGCACATGCCTCAACGCCTCAAGACGCTGGATCACCTTACTCTGATAGATAGAGGAATCGCCCCAAGCATGATCCACCGCATCCATCCGTGTCAAAATAGAAGAGGCCTGCTGAAAAGCAAAGGATAGGTCCTCCATGAATTTCTCTCACTCCACGAACCCTCGCGGACTCCATTTGTTCCATTTCTCTTGTGCCATATCTTCCTAACTCTACTAAGCCGCTGGATCGACTCTCTAGAATATCTCACTGGAGGTTTTATCAATCGCACATCTCGCCTCTCGAGAAATCAGACAACTCACGACATATCCAACTAACTTTATGTTCTCAAGCTTCAACTTTATATTTTCCTTCTTCTTGAATAATCTTATCCTTGAGGGCAAGGAAGGAGCTATCACACTCCTCAACAATTGCACTGCAGGGCGCCCTAAGTCAAGAGTGGTGACTCACATAGTTTTCCGGAGCTGCTTCATTCCGGTCACACTCGACTCGTGGGACAGCAACGTGAAGGGTACGAGAGCCATCCTCATCTGTGGAGATCTTCGAAAACTTTCTCGCTTTTTTCTTCGGTGGAGGAGCACTGATCCGGTTTTAAAACTCTTCCATCTCAACTGCTGGATCAATCTCCTCGCTCGGGCTCCTTCGCATTCTATCCCTTAGCCAATCGGGCACCTCATATAATATATCGAAAGGCCGCTGCTCCCGTGCCTCGACTTCTCTAACCTGTTCCACTTCTTCCTCATTCTGGCGAGCCCATCGCCCTCATATCGAAAGTGTCACCTCGACACTATATCATCACTCATCGCTCATGGTCACTTATCTCCTCATTGAAATTGGAGGGTCGGGTGAATAGTCCCCTATCATCCTCGGCCGATCCTCGCTGATCAACCCTAATGTACATTGGCACTCGCCAATCACTCCCTCCGCGGAGGTCAATATCAGCCCAGATCTCCTGCAGACCATTCACCGCACTGGATCAACAAATAAAGATATTCTCCTGTATGCTTGGAGAACGTGTCTCCAAAGGTACTGCTACTGTAACTCGTGGAGGTTCCGGCTGAATTATTTCTTTCTTTCTGGACTCTGGTCCTCTTGTGATCTGTTTCTTCCTTCCTGTGGTGGGCGTCCTGTGATCTCCCATCAAGTTGTAGGTCAAAGCAATTGACCTACCTTTCAATCTGCTCACTCGCCTATCGACCCATGCCCTGGTGAATGTCATAACCGGGATAGAGAGAGTATCAAGGTCGGCAACCTCGGGCTCTGACCAATCAATAGGCGGAAGTGGAGTGTCCCGAACAGCTGCATAGTCTGGATGAACAACATCCATGTCCTCATTGACCTGGTCTGGAACAGGAACTACCTCACACTCCCTGATCAGAGTAATCGGCAATCTAGAGAACATCCTCTTTCTCACTTCAATCTCATCAACTGCATCAGCCCAATAATCCTCAATGGTGGCCTTGTGTTTGAATTCCTCTGACAACACCCAGTTGATGTTATGGTGCGGGTCATAGTGTTGTCTACTAGTGTGATATGAGAAATGATAGAATTGAAGCTCGCTCTCAGCTTCTCTACATGCCTGTATCGAAGGACAAACCTCGTCCGAGTTGCCCATCACAACTGGAAACTCTATCCCTCCTTTCTTCTTTTTCTTCTGGATTTTGTCAAAGGCTAGCAACTGTCTAGCTATCTCTAGCATGATTATTTTGTCTGTTGGGTACTTAGGCAGCCTATAAGGGTATGAAGAAAATCCTTGCAGCCTAATGTATGAAAATCTTGGAAACTGTATAAACCAGCACCCATACCTTTCAATTAGCTCCTGGGCATTTCTAGAGATTCTGCACTGTAACCTCTCCTGAAGCAGCCTCGTGATGTACATGGTGAATGAATCGTTGACACGCTTGTAATGGGTTGTGCTCGAAAGGTGCAACTGCGTACACGCCTCATGAATTTTGAATTGGTGAGAGCCACAACCGATGGGTTCCTTGTAAGAAATCCCCCTGTACCTCGTCATCCGTGCCAACATGTAAATGAGATAGGAACTCATGTAAAATGTCTTTGTCCTCCGCAAACTCAGGAGCTGCTCATGTATGTTATCGCTGATCATCTCAGCCCAATTGACATAATCCTTTCCTTCTAACACCAGGTTGATATAATAAAACATCCACGGCTCAAAAATATAGGACTGTGGGCAACCCCCAACCCTGCTCAGCAACATGACGAGATCACAATATTCTTGTTTCAGGTCCTTCATATGATTCATGGCAGCCTTTCAGCATTTAGGCTACTTCGAGTGCCTATCCAAAGGAGTGTTAATAAGGTCCATGCATCGCTCAGTAAGTGTATATTACATAATACCGCCAGCCCCTCGATTTGTAGATCATATCTCGCAGTAATCGATCCCAAAAGCTTCACCAATGGTCACGGAAAGTGAGATTATAGTACTTACACCGGGTGACGCGGATCGACCGTTCTTCGTAATGTTTGGCGACTCCATAATCAACTTCAACATCAATAGCCGGGCGAAAACCACCACGATATAACCCACTTCTGGACGATGTTGTGGCGAAGTGACCGACTCGATGACTTCCAATCCCTAACAGCCTCTTATTCTTGAATGTTTTCCAGTCAGACAGAGCTCCGTGTTCGTGGTTCCGCCGCCTTGCCCAACTTCGAGATGAACTTTGATTCCGGCATGAACGTCTTGCTCAGCTTCTTGATCGTAGCCTGTCTGGAGGCACCATTGTCCTTTCCGGTTGTCCTCGCTTCAGCCATCTGCAACATAACAAACACTTCATCAGCAATCAGATTTAATAAAATAAGACATGATACAGGGGCTGCAGTTAAATTCCAGAGGCTGCAATATCTTTCACGTTTGCAAACCTCAGCCTCTTCAAATTCCGACACTTAGAACAGATTTCTCAGTGAACTCCGATGATTTTACTTCAACCAGCAATCAGCAAATTGAACCTCAACCACTTCGTACTTGAAACAGCAAATTTTAAACTTCTATATCCTTGCACTTCAAACCAGCAATCAGCACATAGCGAACTTCTTAACTTTGCACTTCAGACTATCAACTAGCAATCTCACAAACTAGCATTTTCGTATTTTTGAGTTCTCAACATTTCAACTCAATACAAGGCGTCCCACAGGCAACTTCAACTAAGCCCAACGAATCAGATTTCAAACTTTAATGCCAGCAAGGCCGTATTTTTCAATCCTTCAGCAATGGCGTACCTTTTTAAGCTTCTATAATTCAAGCAAATCAAATTTCAGCCACAAAGCCGTACCTTTTTCAAGCAACTTCAAATTGCAGCAAACACCTCCTTAGTCAGCAATGGCGTACCTTCCTCAAGCCTCAAGACGTCTTCTTCAACAAGCTCAACCTCTCAGCAAAATTCAAACCTCTCCAAGCTCACTTTGCCTTAGCAAATTCGCCTTTTCCAGTTGTGAAAGTGAGTGAAAAGCTTCTCCATTTTATAGCTAAAATTCGAATTCTAGAAGATGTTATTTTTAGCCAGTGCCATTAAACTCCACTACTCCACTTCAAGAATTCGAATTTTCCCTCTCTGATGTTTCTGACACTTGTCTCCAGTCGTCGAGAATATTATTCTTCTAGAAACTTGACTTTGACTGGCGTTTTGAATTCCTCTTCGAAAAATTTAATTTAACTTCATCATATTTTACTCACCAGCTGGAGCTCCGTCACTTGAATTCAAATTCTTAACCTCATCATCTGCTCTGGAAAATTCATCCTTGAAGAATTTAAACAAACTTATCTAGGCAACTCCTTTCAGATTCATCATTCGAAGAAAATTCATTTTGAAAACTTATTTTATTCATTTTTGCCTTAGAAAATTTAAAATTCTCCCTTAGGAAAATTCATCATTCTAGCACTGATTAAATTCCTCACTGAAAAAGTGTTGGCGAAGCTTGAAAGATTTAGAAATTCATTCATCATCACGAACGTCCAGTACCCAGAAGCAAATTTTCTTCAGAACGCCTCGAATTCATGGGTACCCAACGAACGGGTTCATTTAATTTATCAATTTTGAACCTTAGAAAAAAAATCAATTTCATCATTTAAACTCGTTCTTCGCCTGTGATCACTCTGCGTTGCTCTTAGAAAAAATTCATTTCATTTGCCAGTGGAGGGAAATTTCTATCAACTTCATTTGAAAATTTCATAGTCCCGGCACGCCTTGTACATTTTATCTCACTCCACACTTGGAAAATATTTATTCAAAGTCCAACGCCTTGGAGAATTTTCAACACTTAGCAAATATTTTATTTTCTCCTGAGGCGCCTAGCATACTTCAAAACATTTCAACGCCTATAAGATTTTTTTTTTTTAAAATCACCATATAACTCCCTAGGCGCACACTTTATTTTAACTCTCAACACCTTGAAATATTTTCCACGCCTTATAACTCCCTTGCTCTAGGCGCATCTCACACTTGGGAAATTCTAACGCCTTATAACTATTTTCTAACACACACATTTCCCTCAACGCCTTAGGAAAAATCTCCAACACCTATGACCTTAGGCGCATATCACACTTTGATAGGAAATTCAAAAATCACGCCTAAGGAAGCATCCTCAACACTCTCCACCCTTGGCGCGCCTAATACTTACCATCTTTTACCATGCTTTGGGAAAACTTTCATCTCATTTACTATCCTTAATTACCTTTCACATCTAAACATGGGCGCATTTCCTTGTAGGAGGAGGATAAACTTGCCACCACGCCTTGTGACCCTTCAACTTCCACGCTTTTGTCTTGACATGCACAAGTTTGGGCGCATTTTGCCTATGGAGGAGGACGAGATTCTTTGACCTTGTTGACTTTCTCTCCCCTTGAGCGCATTTTGATGTGTGTGAAGGATTTTCTTCTTCCAACGTTCTTGGGTGACTCTTCACCTTCCAATTTTTGTCTTGACATGGATGCATTTGGGCGCATTTTGCCCTTGCTGGTGGATAAGAAACTTTGACTCGTTTGACTCCTTGCAACCTGGGCGCATTTCACCCCCTGTGAAGGATAAGCTTGCATCTTGGGCGCATTTTGATGCATGAGGAGGATTTTCATGTTTGACTTTGCTTTGACCACCTTGTGAACTGGGCGCATTTCACCCCTGCTGGCGGATTTCTCATACTTAGAAATTTTTATGCCTCTTCATCAATCTGGGCGCATTTTGCCATGCCTGCTGGACGAGACTCCAGACTTAGAAAAAATTTTATCATCCTCGCCAGCCTACGTGCCCTGCTATTTATAGTAAATTCTCTGAATTTGGACTTCTGAAGCTCGGAATGGCCCGAAATTTTAAACATAGCGTGCTCATGCCTTTATCAACTTGTCGGCACTGCCACTTTCGATCACCCTGCTATTTTTAGCCTGTTTCTGAGGGTGGCTTACTAAAAATAGTAAGCTCTTGATTCTGATAGCTCCCAAGCTGGATCGACGTGAAATTTGAATGAGGCGATCCTCACCACGTGACTTGCTGGTCGCACTGATGCATGCAACTGATTTACTATTTTTAGCACGTTTCAATTAATTTACTATAAATAGTAAGTGTTCCGTTTGACCTGAAATTTCACCCGCCAGGCACCAAGAACTGACGCTGATGGTTTACATCGGTTTTGAAGATTTTGACTTTTGATGCCTATTTTTTAGGTCAAGTGGAAACCCTAATTCGACCGCATGCGATCAAAAGATCTCCGCTTGCTCGCTTTTGCGGCACCGCGGATCTTCGCGGAATCATCAGATCCGGGTATACGGACACACTCTAAAATAGCAAGTTCCTTCGAGTGAGAATCCTTGTTTGCATGTCACACCATCAAGCTCTCGAAAACCCATCGAATCACCGACATGCAAAGAAAAGCCGACATGCAAACCCTAAAAATAGCCTCCTAAGTTTAATCCCGAAAGTGGTCATCTCGACTTGCATGTTATACCTATAAGGTCTTGAAAACCTTAAGGAATATGCAGACATGCAAAGAAAATCTCTGCATCTGCACCCTGAAATTAGTCCTGGAAGCCGGACCGCTAAAAATAGTAAGTTGTCCAATTTTGCTCAAATTTGGCATGCAAGCAGTCTGATGTACTCTGAATGCTGTGTGATGATCGGAAACTCGAAAATACTGATAGATTGCCCAGGATTTCACACTTACTAAAAATAGTAAGTACCTCAGATTCTGATGAAACTTGGCGGGAAACCTGCTGGATGTCTGCTGACAATAACGTTAAATTCAATTTTCAATTTACTGGCCCTACTTGACCTTGACTTGACCCAAAAATGATGAAACCCTAATTTTAGAATTGGCCAATATCTTCACGTTTAAGCTCAATGACGACACAACCCCCCCGGAAAGACAGACACCAGAAAAGAGACAGAGCGAGAGAGCGAGGAAAAACCCAAGCCAAAAGACCGGAACGGAGCAAAAATAAGGGGGTCCCCATCTGAATGGGGCGATGTGTGAAAAGGTCACAACAGGATGTTGATCCAAAAAATGCCAAACAAATTGATGACATGCAAGAGGGATTGGTTGGGATCCCACTTGATGAATTACAAATTGCCATTGGGAGTGACTTAAATTCAAAGGTCTATTTCAATACCAATATCTCAAATGATGATGCCTTATCACATGAGCCAATGTAATGTCCCCTTCTCAGACCTAATCCTTTCAATGACCATTAGCCTATTTTCAAAGTTCTCGTAGGCTAAGTGGTAGGACAAGGGGACTCCAAGATTCTTGGACGATTCAGTGGCAGCAATTCATGGAGTCTTTTGTTGGCATTGTGCTTAGGAGATAATATTGGTCTGAATGACACTCTCCACAATGTTTCGGACTATCGAGGTGTTCACCAAACTTCTTGGAGAGCACGTATATTTTTAGAAAGTTGCCAAAATGACTTCATTCATTCATCCAGTGCCTAGGTATCTCATTGGTATAGTTAGAATTGGATTCCAAGGTGTTTTGGAATTTCTCATCACTTGGGGTAAAATATTTTAATATTTCACTTAAATTGTAATGTTCAAATTATTATTTTTTCATAAAAGTGGATATAGCTTTCTAAAGTCAAAATGCCCCCCAAGTTGGACACCCTTGTTGGAAAAGGGGGACGTTGCACATGAGGAGTAATAATATTATTTTAAAAAGCCATTTTTCAAAAAGGTGAATTATTCTATTATTTCAAATTGTAAAATCTTCCTTCAAAAGCTATAAAAGGAGTCGCGGGGTAGCTCATTTGGCTATGTTGAGATTTTGATAACGAAGTGTTGTTGGTTTGAGACTAGATTCTTCAAGGCTTTGAGGACGAAAACCCTCAAGGTTCGTTCTAGTTTTGGAGTTGGAAGACACTCCCTAGCTGAACTGGTGTGGCTTCATTTCAGGAGTCACCATTGGAGCTAATGGTGAAGCTTTTTTTCATTGCATTTTAGTATGAAGTTTTTTGAAGAGTTTTTCTTGTTAGTGTTTTCTTGGCTAATCTAATGAGTTGCAGAGCTTTTTGGCATTGCATTCTTGAAGTTCACACTTGCTAGCCGTACCTATGCAAGTACAAGCCGTACCACATGATTTGCTCATGCTGATTGATGTATTGAGAATTTGGTTTTGGATATTTGACATATGCATTTTCCAGACTGGGAAACTAGGTAGGAGGTGAGGGCAGGTTTCTAGCTGAAGGTTCTGAATTTTAAGGAGCAAATTGCCCCTGTTGCAGGCCATACACTTCCCTAGGGAGGCGTGCGAGTTTGCAGAAGTGAATCCCCCTCCTTTTCTTGTGGTTTGGGGGTCCCAAGGGGGCGCCTAAGGTTGGTGACTTCATTGTTATCAATTGGAGGTCGAACTTCAGCAGATAGAAGTGTGTTGGGGTGCTCTTTCATGGCTGCCAGGTGAATTAGTGAGTATATCAGACTTCCTGTCCTGCATATCAGCCTGATGCAATTCATTTCCAGACCTTCATATGCTTCCAGATTGAGGTATAATCACATTGTTCTACTTGGGTGTTGATTTCCAGTTATTTGGGGTTCATTGTGGGTTATTTTCATCTTCATTGCATCACAAGTTTGTAAGCAGCAGTCATATCATGTTCATGAACTGAATTGTAAAGAGCTCATATTGTAACACCATTTGATAGTACCATCGGTGACTTAGCTCTTATTTTGATTTGCCACTTACCCCATTGAATAAGTGGTATCATTTCTTACCCCACTGGATAATTGGTATCATTTTATCATCCCATTGAATAAGTGGTTACATTGTATTGACCCCACTGAATAAGTGATTCTTGGCTTGTGCTCACCACTGAAAAGTGGGAGAGCTGATTTACTTTCAGTTTGTATCCACTGCATAAGCGGAAGTATTCTACTCACCCCACTGAATAAGTGGTTTACTTTTCAAAAGCATTATGATGTAATCCTTGCCACCGTATGCTCTCACCTTGCCCACACTAGGATCTGGGTGATCAGAAAGTGGAAGGAAGTTGATTAAGTTGATTATCATTACTTATGTTTGATGCTAACAAGTTGTCAAAAAGCAAAAAAATTGGGGTGGTTATTACAGTGGTATCAGAGCTGGTCATCCTACTAGCTTGTGCCTATAACACATGCTATGCAACTATAATCATCTATGAGTGAAAGAGAAAGATAGTATTACGACAAAGAACAAAAGAAAAATCAGTGGCAACCCCCACCAATTCCAAAACGAGAGACAATTTTAGGGATTCTTGGAATCCATTTGGATTCTTCTACTGACAATGAAAGTGTATCAGGGGATATGGCAAACAAGGGGAAGGGACCAGCCCAACTAACAGTCTGAATGCCAGAATAGAGAGAAAATTTGACATCATGCTTGATATGATGTCACAATTGTTTGCAAAGATGAATCAAACAGTGCCTCACACGCCCCAATTTCAAAATGGGGAAGTCAGTGCATCAAATGCCCATAATAGTAGAGGGAGTAGTGGAAATACCATTGGCACTCCTATTGGGTCTAACCCAAGACCACTTCAGCCCATCTTCACTTGTAGGGAGGAGCCCCCAGCTGAGCAAGAAGCCCAAATTCCTATGGCGGAAGAAGTGAGGACCAGTTATGGGAGTATGTAACTCTCCCACCCGAAATTTGGGAAATCTTGACCTTAGAACAGGTCATGAACCAGAAGAAGAAGAGGGGAGGTGGAAGGTTTGATAATAGGGGCCCAATGATGCAAAGGGACTATCAACAAGCTTTGGGGAAAGTGACCTTAGCTCACTTTGACAGGAGTGACAAGTGCACTGCCAAAGCTTGGGTCCAAAAATTGGACAATTATTTGTCATTGAAGCCAATGCCGAAGTTGGATGCCACCAAATTTGCCACTTTGCACCTTGACGGAGCAGCTCACGGATGGTGGTATTATGGCCTTATCACACTTGGCCATAACATGATTACCTTTTATCAGTTTAGAGAGCTTGCACAACTGAAATAGCACGGCTCTCTTGATGCCTACATTGCTGAATTCCAAAGACTTTTCGTGATGGTTCTGTTGTGACCTTTTTCACACATCGTCCCGTTCAAAATGGGGACCCCCTAAATTTTGCTTCATTCGGGTCTTTTGGCTTGGGTCTTTCGGTTTGTCTCTCTTTGTCGATCCTTTCTATCTGATGTACTTACCATTTGACCTAGGTTTGAATTTTGGCTAAGTCTGGAGGGCTTTTCAATGAATTAGGGTTTACATTCTTCAGACAACTTTGAGGTCAAATTGAGTTGGCTAATCAATTTTTGAGCTTAGCACGACTGTTAGGATACTACCCGCAGGCTCCCTCTGAATTTTCACTGAATTCTGGCAATTTTTCTATTTTTAGTAAGTGTCAATTTGGGGTTTGTTTTCTCGAGATTTTCAAATTCTGACAACTGCACTACATTCTGAGCACTTTGAACTCATCACTGGCAAAATTTGAGCAGAAATGGACAACTTGCTATTTTTAGAAGTTCTGCCTTCGGAGGCAGATTTCAGGGTTTGCATGTTAGATTTTTAGATGCATGTTTGAGGATTCTTTGTGGGATTTCGAAACCATCGCAATGATATAACATGCAAAACAGGACGACAACTTTCAATGCTCGGCCTTCGGAGGCAGATTTTAGGGTTTGCATGTAAGTTTTCTCAGCGCATGTCAGCATTATCTTTCTGGGTTTTCCAAGAGCTTCGCAACGAGGCAACATGCAAGCGGAGCTGGTCACTTTTTAGAAACTTGTTATTTTTAGCCAACGCTTGCATGTTGATGAATTTTCTGGGTTTTTCTGGGTTTTTCAAGATCTCTCGAGCAGTGTGACATGCAAGATCATCTAACAGCTACTTGGTCACTTTTCAACTTCTTACTATTTTTAGCAGGTACACTTCAGTAGCTGCCCGACGCTTCAGAACCATGAACACAGTGACATGCAACAGAAACGGAGTTAAAATGAGGTCATTCAAGGCACATGCAAGATGAATTAGGGTTTCGAGCTTTAGGACTCAAAATGAGGGGTCGGACGCCAAAATTTCCGAAAATTGAAGTATCCCATCATGATCGGCATCTTCCAAAGAGTCCGCTGGTAAAATTTGAAGACAAACGAAGCAATTACTATTTATAGTAAGGCGTTCCTAAAACAGGCTATAAATAGAAAGTCGGCATCATGCGCCAGTGTGAACAGATAAGTCAAGTGGTGAGGAGCACGACATTCGAATTTCAATTCAAACGGAGCAATGGAAGTCTCAAAATCCAGCAGCTACTATAAATAGTAAGCCATCTCCAGAAACATGCCAAAAATAGAAAGTCAGCACGAGGCGTTAGTATGAACAAGTCAAGCAGGTGATCAAGACCCCATTGCACGAATTTCAAGCTTAACGGAGTTGCAGAGGTTCAAAAAGGAAACACTTACTATTTTTAGTAGGCTTGTACAGAGGAATTAGGGTTTCCTAAATTCAAGGGTAGGACACGACAATCATGCAGAAGCAGCATCCAGTCACGATAAACACCCTTCAGGCAATCAACACGCCAAATTTGAACACATTCTGAGCTATTGCTATTTTTAGTAAGTTGCTAAAAATAGCAGGCATAGGCAGGCATCGGGTACCGAAGGTTCAACCACATCCCGAGGTTCAAAACAAAGCAGAAATCAGGCCTTTCGGAGTCAAAAATCAGTTCAAAGCACCAAACGTGGAGAACTTTCTAAAAATAGAAAGCTAGGGCAAGCCAGGGTTAGCATGAACGAGTCACCCCAAATCAAGCAAAGGACATGAAATTCACTAAATTTGATAAATTTTCAAGTCCAGCCAGTGAATTCGCCTTAAGAAGCTGAAGATGGATGAAAACTTTGCTAAGGCATGAGAAATGGAAGCTTGCCTAGGGAAATGCGCCCCAAGTTGAGAAGAATGGCTTGTGATTTGATTAAGTTTTTTAAATTTGAAGCATGACCTCTGGTATGCGCCCTTGACTAGTGGGAGAGGTTGGAAAAATATGCTAAGTATGACAAAGTTGAACCTCAAGGCCTCATATGCGCCCTTGCTAGGTAAAGGGACTTGGAAAATATCCTAAGGTGTAGAAATTGAAGGCTCACCCTATGATATGCGCCCAAGCTTGGAGAAATACTTTGAAAATTTTCTAAGTGACAAAATTGGAAGCAGCTACCTCCAAATGCGCCCACCAAGTTGAAGAGGGTGATTAAAAGCTTAAGTGTTGACAAACTAGAACCATGACCCTTCCATATGCACCTCAAAGAGGGAGAGGGTGATTTAAAATTTTCTAAGGCATTTAAACTCAAAGCTCACCCTTCTATTAGCGCCTTAACTTGAAGAAGCTGCATTGAAAATTTCTAAGTGCTTAGAACTTGAAGCTCAGTTTGGCATATGCGCCCAAGCAAGTGGAGAGGATAAAAAAACATCTAAGTCTTGAAGAATGAAAGTTCAGGGGGTCAAATGCGCCCATCTTAAGGAGTTGAGTCGAGAAATTTTCTAAGGCAAACAAAAATGAAAGCATAAGGTCTTGTTTGCGCCCAGGGTAAAGAGGGGCCTCTAAAACGTTAAAGTGTTAGAAAAGTGAGAGCTTGACCCATGATATGCGCCTAGACTTAGAGGAGCTTATATGCGCCCAAACCTTTGAAAAATAATCTAAGGCATTCGAAACTAAAAGCATAACCTTCCATATGCGCCTAGCCTTGGAGGGAGCCTTGAAAAATGCTAAGTATTGAAAAGTGGAAGTACCACCTTTAGAATGCACCCCCAAGTGGAGGCTTACCCATGAGAATGCGCCTTAGGAAGAGGATGATTAAAATTTTATTAAGGCATGCGTAACTTGAAGCTACCACTCCCATATGCGCCCAGGAAGTTTAGAGAAGGTGAGTGAAAATTTACTAAGTGTTTAAACTGAAAGCACAAGGGGTTGAATGCGCCTTGAAGGGAAGGAAGTGACTTGAAGATATTCTAAGACATCAAAGATTGAAAGCACATAGTGCCAAATGCGCCCTGCTTTGAGGTAAGTTAAGGAAATTTTCTAAGGCGCATCAAAATGAAAGGAGATCCTTCCAAACGCGCCTAGAGGGGAAGAGGTTAAAATTTTTCTAAGTGTTGATAAAATGAAATGCCAGGGGTGGAATTGCGCCTAAGACAAAAAGAGAGAATTTGAAAAATGCTAAGTGTTGCAGATTTGAACTTCACCCCTCCAGCTGCGCCTAAAGCAAAAAGTGGAGATTGAAAAAATTTTCTAAGTGACAAAGTGAAAGCTCCACCCTCCATTTGCGCCTGGACTTAGAGTAGAAGTCTGGAAAGTAAAACTAAGGCGTGTGGATTTAAAATGGAAGTCCTTGGCCTCTCATTTGCGCCTGAGAGTTGAAGAGGAGGGGGCCATTTGCGCCATGAGTAAAGAGGGGAAATTGTTAAAGTTACTAAGTGTTCTTAAAGTGAAGGAAGCCCCTCTTGAATGTGCCAAGCTTAGGGAGGTTAACTAGAAATTTTGCTAAGGCATTAAAGATTAAAGCTGAAAGCTCTGAGACCCATATGCGCCTAGCACAAGAGATAAAATTAAGAAACTTCTCTAAGGCGTTTGAATTTAAAAAGTGAAGGTTTGGAGTGTGAGATGCGCCCAGCTTTAGAAGGTGATTGAAGTTTTCCTAAGGCATACAAGTTTAAAAGTAACATTTCCTCTATGCGCCTTGAGAAAGAAGTGTTGATTTTTATTTTAAGTGTGGAAAATCTGAATACACATGGGTCCATATGCGCCTAAGTCAAAGGGAGCTAAAAGGAAGACTTTTCAAAAAAGGCGTTGGAATTAAAGACTTATGATATACACCTAGCAAAAAAATCAAAAGGAAATTTTTGCAAGTGGATAAATACGCCCAAGACTTAATAGTGAATTCTTTTTAAAGGCGTTGGAAGTAAGATAAAAATTTGCTCTAGGCAAATGATTTTAAATTCGCCCAAGCTGGAGAAATTAAAATTTAAAATTATTATTTTCCAAAGTTAAAAAAATCAAATTCCCCCTTTGTTTGGACACATAATTTTTTGAAGTCAGAAGATACTTATCATGAGGGATTTTTATTTCGAAGTTTATTTTGGACGGAAAATAATTTTGCCTAGCCAATTTAAAATACTGGAGCTCTCGATGATTTTTCGAAGGCGCTGACGTGACGAATAAAATTTCTCAAGTGAAATTAAATGGCGTTGAAATTAAATTTTAATAAAATATACGCCATTTTAAAAGGGATGAGATTTTAATACTAAAGTAAATTTTAATGAATTTCTCGAAATTACTTCAGTCGATTGAAAATAATTGGTAGTCAAGGAGGGAAATTTTTAAATTCGAACAAGGAAAGAATCTCTAATAATAGCCAATTTCTATGACGACTGCATGATTACTGGGAATATTCTCTCCTAAAATTGGAAAATTTCTAAGTCATGATGAAGTGAATTTATGGCATTTGCTAAACCGGGCACCAGCTTTCAATTATAAAAACTTCGAAGTTTTTCATTTCTATTCACAAAATTGCAGAGCTGGAATTTGTGCTGGAGAGCTGAAAGTGATTGTTGAGAGTTGCTGAATAGTGAGAAATTTCTGAAGTTAGATTATTTTCGCGAGTGCTGAAAGTTGAAATTGTTGAAGTTGCTGAGATTGAGAGTTGCTGAAGTTTGGAAATTTCGTAAGTGTGATTATTTTTCCGAGTTGCTAAAGATTGAAAGTTGCTGAATGCGGAGAAGAAATAAAATCTGAAGTAGAAGTTGCCGAAGTTGAGAAAATTATTTCTCCAAGTTGCTGAAAGTGAGTGCTGAGAAGAAGTGAAATTTGATTTTTCGAAGTGTTGGGGTTGATTTTTCGAGGAGCTGAAATTATTGTGGCTGCAAGTTGCTACGAGTTTGAAGTTTTAAATTTTGGAGTTTTAAATTTCTCGAGGTTTGGAGTTGGAGTTTTAATGCTGAAGTTTTTATTTATTTGCAGCCAACTCCACTTGCTAGCCATCTCATGAACTTTTTATTTTTAAAAGTTTGAATTATAATGCTTGCTTTTTTGTTTTGCAGATGGCTGAAAGTAGAAGAGGTGATGTTGTAGGAACAAGCAAGGCTGGAGCCAAAGCTGGAAATGTTGAAGCTGGCAAAGAGAATGCTTCCAGACAGGCTATTATCAAACAATTGAAAAAGTCTTTTATTTTGGAGTCCAAATTTGTATCGAAGCTAGGAAATTTGACTGACACCAACATGGGTTCTTTCAACCTCGAGGCCTTCAAGAGAAGAATATATGGGCAGGGTGGTAATCCTCCGTCGGTGATTTCGCACAACATTGTGAGGAGCGGGTTGTATGCAACAGCCGGTTTCCCGCCAGCAGTTTGATGTCCGAAGCTTATTATGGAGTGTGCAAATTACTACGATTCAAACCACCGAACAATTGTTTCTCCAGATGGCATGCCGCTAGCTAATTTCACAGTTGATGCAATTGGCGAAGCATTTGGGATCTTGGCCACGAACAAAATGTTGCACAGGTCCAAGGAGAGAGCTGACAAGATGTATGCTACATCTTTCGATAAGTGTGCTAAGAGGATCAACACTACGTGGATGAGAAAGCCAAAGCCTCCTGGCGCCAAGCTGCCAAAACAAATTATCTCAGAGGAGCTGAAGTAGGAATATTGCGACTTGATCATGTTGCTCAACCAGGTTAATGGCAGCCCACATGCATATGCGTTTGAGCCATGGATGTTTTTCTATATCAGCGTGGTACTTGAAGGAAAAGAATATGTGGACTAGGCACAGATGATCAGTGATAACATTAATGAGCAGTTCAAGAATCTAAGGAGAATGAAGACATTCTACATGAGCTCATATGTCATCTACATATTGGCTCGAATGACAAGATATAAGGGGTTGGCATACGAGGAGCCGATCGGATGTGGTCACAATCAATTCAAAATGCATGAAGCATGCAGGCAGTTGCATCTCACGAGCACCTCTCACTTCAAGAGGGTGAATGACGCCTTCACAACGTACCTCACGAGGACTCTTCAAGGAAGATTGCAGCAAAGAATATCTACGGAGGCTCAAGAGTTGATCAAGCAGTACGGGTTTTGGTTTGTCCAATTCGCGAAGTTCACTTATTTAAGGTTGTCGGGGCACCACTCATACGCCTACCGACTACTAAGATACCCCCACCAATAGAATGATAATGCTCGAGGTGTCTAGGCAACTTGTGGCCTATGACAAAATTATAAAAAAAAAGAAGAAAGGAGGTCTACACTTCCCTATTGTTTTGGGAAACTCGCTTGAGGAGTGCCCTTCTTTGCAAGCAACTAGGGAGGCAGAAGAAGAATTGCAATTTTATCAGCTCACTCTCCATACCAGCTAGCAGGACTTTGATCCCCGAGGGAAGATTGGAACAGTGTTGGGTGAGGAATATAGGCACAAAGCTCAATTAGAGGATTTTTGGGCAAATGCACAAGATGAAGGTGAAATTAGAAGAAGAATGTTCTCCAAATTGCCTCTTAAGTTAATCAGAGAGTGCAAAGTGGTCCAGGTTCCGGATCAAGTTGATGAAGATGCCAAACTTACGCACCCGGACTACGAGTCAATAAAGAACACGCCAATCCCACCACCAGATTGGGCTGAGCCAGAGATTACAGACTTAGACATTTTGTCTATGCCTGTCTTGACCTTCACGAGGAGTTGTGTGGATGGGCATGTTCACAAGCTGAAAAGAAGATCCATTGCTCTCTCGTACAGCCTCATGGGCAATCGGAGGCCACCAGTGTCAACAAAGAAGAGGAAACAAATTGCCCAAGCTGTAGAGCCGCTACAGTAGGAAGAACCAATTCAACCTGAACCTCAGAGATCGGAGGAGACATCACCTACTCAGTTGTTGGCTCAATCCTCCAGCGTACATGAAGTCTCAATGTTTGCAGACCAGAGGGCTAGAGTGAATGAGGAGACATCACCTACTCAATTGTTGGCTCAATCCTCCAGCGTACATGAAGTCTCAATGTTTGCAGACCAGAGGGCTAGAGTGAATGAGGAGCCAGAAATTGGAGAAGTTAACCAGCCGTTGCCAAGAGAATTGGACAGTTAGAGTGTCAATGCTCCTAGGAGTACCAATCAGCTAGAAGAAGAAGAAGAAACAGAGACAGACATTCGCTTTGATCGTGCACTTGAGGCAGCTTTTGCAGAGGAAGATATTACGGAACTTAAAGTTAGAGCTCATGAGGAGGATAGTTAACATATAGAGGCGGATGAGCCTCGACCAAATGTTGCTCAAAAAGAAGTTCATGAGGTTGAAGCAACAGAGGAGCAGCCCCTTATTGTCTATGGTGCTCAGCGGAATGCTCCAAATTGGCTCTCACGCGCGATAAGGAGAGATCAGGAGGATGACGTCAACCCAGCAATAGAAATGGAGGACTCTTGAATAGAACAAGTGGGTCACCAAAAAGGAAGAGAGCCAAAAAATATTCCCAAATGGAAACGGATGAGGCTGGTTCGCGCACTTTCCATGTTGCCATTCCGAGGGAACACTATGATCTAGGTGATGTGTTGCCTGAAAACTATATAGTCACTACAATTGAGTTAGGGCGTCCTTCCGGAGCTCAGGTTGTTGAGGAGGCTGAGAATTCCTTCCAGGCGCTAAAAGATAGGCTAGTACAAAAGGAGGAAAAGTATAAGAGATTGAAGAAGGAGCATAGGGCATTAGTTGGGTATGTGCGGCATTTAGCACAGCCATGTGCTCAAGAGAACCCAATGGTGGAGTTTCCACCTGAGCTGCCACGGGAGTCGATCAGCGGACTCAAAGAATTGAAGAAGGCTATTCAAGAAGGAGATAAGTGGGTAGGCGGTGTCTGTGCTGAGGCCGAGAAATTCATGATTGACCTTGTCTCCTCTTTCCAGCACGCTTCCGGTATCCTCTTGCGCTTGGAGAACATCGAGCAGGCTTGGAATGACACACATATATTTCAGGATAAGACCATTCCTCGCCTCGCTGCCCTGATGCGCGTACCCATGCAAACTTTAATTGATGGAGTGATCCAAGCTGCGGATAGGTATGACTTTCCGAGGTGGTATTCGGCTGCTTTCATGAGCAAAGGCTTCTTCGACTTGGCAACGGCAGAGTCGTCTAAAATCAGAAAAGCAATGAGCCATATTCATGAGGGCATCCTCAATACACTGGAGGCGTTGTTCTCCAAGAGACTAACTCCCGAGGAGGTAGAAGTTGATGGATTGAAGGGAAAGTTGCAGCCTTTCTTCTCGGAGGTGAGGATGTTTACTCAGTTGGACTTCGAGAATATCTCTACATTCTCAGCCATCATTCAGAGCACACAGGAGTCTATTGAGAGTTGGAGAAAATCTTGTGACAAGCAAGAGCAGACGATTGGTATCCTCGAATATCAACTCAACCTTACTCTGGCAATTTCAGAACAAGAAGTTGATTCAGTGCTGGCCTGGTTCGTAGCTTACACGGTCAGAGAGAAGAGCAATGGAAACAAAATCATGGACGAGAATCTTCTGGAGGAATAGTGGGCATTAATTGCCCATAGTGGTCAAGGAGGAATATGCTATTTTTTAGATCATTAATGACGCCACTCCTCCACCTTCTAGCGGTTTTCAGGGTGAATCTTGTCTAGGGCTGAGGTGGCTCGATCTGAGCCGTCCATTGTAATTTGATCTAGACCATCCATTGGATTGGCCAGCTATATAAAGGGGAGTCCCCTCATTTGTACACTAGTTAGTTAGACATTTGATCAGACTAGAGAGTAGACATTTTGCTAGAGCATAGAGAGATAGTTAGAGTTAGACTAGTTTCATTGCATTGTTTGAAGGAGAAGGGGAATTCTCCCTTTGAGAATTTTGTAAGAAATTGTTACGAAGGCTATCATAATAAAAGATTTTCATTGATGGTGAACTCCACTTTTGTCATGAGTAGTTTGTGAGGTTTCTTCGTCCTTCGACTTCAAGTAGGATTTGAATTAGAGTAATTTTCATGCAAGTAGTTAATCATGGGTGGTTGTGTTTGATTTAAGTGAGCTTCATTAATCCGTACCACTAACAAGCTTACTGAAGGTAAGTTTGTCCTGCGTGGTCAACTGGAATACCTTTTAGATTTAACTTCGACCAAGATTCATGTGTATGTATGCATTGTTTTGATGGTATTTGCATTATTGAATCGTGATTTGAACATCTTTTCGCTCCCTTGAAGATTGCACCAACCTTGTCGAGGCTGTCCAACAGGAGGCAAGACAACGTTCGATTGAAGTTCATTGAAGTCAAGCTCAATACCTCTTGCATTTAGACTAGGACTTAATTTTCTAAATCTCTGCAGCCATTCAATTCCGTTTAATTCTAGTTAGTTTTAGGAAAAGTCATATATCAACGTTAAATCATTCGCATGAAAATCCCCTTTAAGCCATCAACTTGTTGTCAACTGCAAGCCTTTTGAACGATTGTGTAAGTCCCCTCATGAAAAAAAGCAAATCACAACGAACCTACTGAGGGTATTCCAAGCCTTTTGGAACCTTGGAGTTGAACGTGCGATCTTACTAGCAATCTTAGCGCACGAGATTCTTTGATCAAGAGAGAATGGAGTAGCCTTCGGATTACTTTGTTCTGCTGATTGATGCGGTCACAAAAATCACATCAACAGACCTCACTATTCAAGTGTTGGCAGTGTTTCAAATCAATGTTCAAAACTCATATTTGAGAAGTATGGAGTTGGTGCTTCAGTGTTTTCGGAGTTGGTGCTTCAAAGGAGAATTGGTGCCCTCGATGGGTTGGTGCTCACTAAATGTAATCGAAGTTGGTGTTTCGTGAGAGTTGGTGCTCTCAATGGGTTGGTGCTCACCTATGTAACAGGGTTGGTGCCCTTTGGAGAAATAAAAGCAATATTTTGCCGTGGGTTTTTACCCAAAAGGGTTTTCCACGTAATCCTGGTGTTTATCTTGTTAATGGTGTTTGATGATGCTCTTAATGTTCTGATTTCTGATTTCTGATTTACTTGATTGATCTGGTTTAAAGTTTAAAAAGTTCTAAAATACTGATTCACCCCGCCACCCCCTCTCTCAATATTTCCTATATGCTCTTCAGAAGAATGAGCAGAAATTGCAACATCCAGACTTGCAATTGCTTGGGGACAAGCAATTCTAGGGAGGGAAGACTATAGTGTCCCCTTCTCAAACCTAATATGTTTAGTGACCATTAGCCTATTTTCAGAGTTCCCCATAGGCTAAGTGGTAAGGCAAGGGGACTCCAAGATTCTTGGAGGATGCAATGGCAACAATTCTGTTGTACCCAAACCAAATTTTTTGCTTCATGAAGGCATTTTGCTTAAAAGAGTCTAAACTTTGCTAAAATGATGTCAAAATACAGTTTTTGGGCTAGTCAAATATGGACTTTGGTCAGTGTCATATCAGTCGTCAGCAACAGTTGAGTAATACCTGGAGCTCAGAACTTGAACCTGAGACTCATAACGAGGGATATCATGATGGAGGAGCACTTCACGATGAACTTTTACTCCTACATGGTCAAACCAGTGGCCAGAAGGGTAATTACAAAGATCAAATTGATCAAGATTTTTAGCAGAATGAAGATCTGCGCCCCTATAGCTCAGGGGCGCCCTTCTTTTTGAGGGCCCGGATCTTGTTGTTTTCGCCTATAAATGCAGTCAATCTCTTCAGAATTATGTCTGGTTATCCGACGAGCTATCCGGCGAAGTCATCTGAGTTGCAAAACTCCGATTATTGAGGTTAGAAGCTGAAGGTACGAGAGGTTGCATGTCTCAAGGGTTTGTCAGCTCACAACTTTTTGAGCCCCTGAAGCTTAGGGGCGACCTTGAATATGGCCTATCAGATGATGGTA
>VDFB02246592.1:0-27709 GCA_007258455.2 Sequoia sempervirens
AAGATGTTTCTTGGCCTCAAAGCCCAAAATGTAGTAGTGAAACCTCTGTGATAGAAGTTGAAATGCTCAGATTGCATGATATACCCAAAAGTGGGTTCATTCAAATGCCTTCATTTCTACTAAGAGTCCAACATTTGTAGTCGCAGAAAAAGAAAATGCTCTATTTGGAAAACACGGGCATTTGAAAAGTAGATTTTTGCTCCTTTAGTTTTTAATGAGTTTGACTGAAGTGGAGAATATTTAGAAGGGAGACTTTGGTAAGCGCAATAAAAAAATCCGAGGAAAAAAGCCCGACAGATAAAAATGAAAGTTTTATGATTTTATAAAAATAGAGGATGATAAGGAGACTGGAGGAGCCACCGGGGTAAAGCAACACTACTCTGATACTGGGAACCTGGGAACAGTATTCCCAGAGAAAAGGAATTTGCCATGAATGATGACGTACCAATTTCCTTGTAGCTATTATGACGCCTTCAATGTCAGGAAGACCACTAGTGGAGTGGCTCCTCAATAGGGCATTGATGCGTATGCTAAGTAGTACAGTTATCCTAAGAAGCATTTTACTTGTATTGCTTAATTTACCATATTTGACAATTTATAATCCACTTCTTTTAATGGCAATTTCTATTCCACAATTTTAAATATGATAAAAATCTCTTAGCAGTTTGCAAGGATAAATAGAAATGAAGGATTCCCAATTGCTGTCCACATTTGCATCCACTCCACTGGACAACATTCAGACGAGAATGTAACATTGTGGTCTGTCTGTATGTTAACTGTGAAGGTGGGCAGAGGAGACAATAAATGTGCTACAACAGAGAATGAATTTTATTGTCTCCTCAGAAGATTATAAGTGTTCGTATAATTTCCAGATCATGGGCAGACCTAGGTCGTGGGGTCACAGCTGCAGCTGCCAACAAGTAAGGATATCAAAGCCTGGTTTGAAGATCGTCAGATTTGAAGATTGTTCTGTCTTCACAGTTAAGAGGAGACTGCTAATCTAGATAAGTCGCATGTGTTGACGTCGAAGAAGAAATTGCAGTTAAAGAAAAGAGTTGATGACAAGAAGAAGATTAAGCCGAACTTGAGTAGGTTGGATCTCAGTCTTGAAGATCTTGAAGGAGATTGCTGGCAGAAAGTATTAATCACTGTCACACTCTAATCTAAAGCCATCCGAAAGATTTACGGAGAGTTGCTGCCATGCAAGTGAGGTGATCGTTGTTCTTAAAGGTCAAATCATAGATGTTGCGAAGCCGCTAGACTGTCATTACTAGAGCCAAATTCGAGGCCCGCAGATTGCCAAAATTGAAGCTGATCGTGTTCGCAAGTTAGAAGGAGAAGTCAAGTCATAGAAATCATAAGTTACTGCCAGTCTATATGGCAAATAGCAAACGTATAAAGAGGCAGATCGCCGTTTTTAATAAAAGTAAAGAGAAGCCGTCTTCAAAAAGCAGTTCGCAGTTGTCAACGTATCTGAGGCACATAAGTCAAGTAAAGGTGTAATGAAGTCGTTGTCTCATGAAGGGAATTCTTTATGGACAATTGCAATAGTAATTTCATAGGGCTAGTAACTCTTTTCCATGTTTCCAGTTAAGATAGAGACAGTCCATCACATGTGTAACCATGGAAGGTGTAGGAAAAGGAATAAGGTTAACTTCAAAGACGAAAAGGAAATATAACTTAGAAACAATCATCAATTAAAGTGACACGAGAATTCATTTGAAAAACATGACTTGTTAAATAGAAAACCCAATTTGTTAAAGTAATGCACTAGGTTGGAGTGGGTAGTAGTAAACAACCTACAAAGATGGGAGTTGAAGCTTTCCACTTTCCCTTTTCTATACATTGTTGGACATCATCGAAAGGTGGATTAGCCACTTAAAAACAATGTTGAGAATGTTAAAAATACATTTTCTAAATTGATCATGCAACAAATAAATTTGAAAAACATAATGAGAATTTCACTTACTCAATGGTGGGGGTATCAGATGACCTTGCACCTGAAAGAAGTAACGTGCTCATAATCATGAAGCAATATAGTGTAGTGTCTATGCAATATATGGGAAACTAAACACCAATGATATCTCTTCCACTTCCTGTCTTTGGTGACCTAAAAATAAAATAAAAATCTGTCTGAGAATTTATCTCAAAAAATCATGACATTGAGTGGAACAGAGATTATCATTCAACACCAGATAACATGAAATGACACAATAGACAACTACTTCACCTAATTTCAAACATAACCTAAAAAACCATCATATAAGAAAAAATAAGAACTCTAGCATATCATTACAGTATCAATTACAGTATCAATTAGAGATTATCCCATATTCATTACAGTATCAATTAAAAATTATCGGACAATTATGTTGATATGAAATTCCACTAGAAGAGAAGAATAATCGCAAATGATCATACCATTATCTTGATGCAAAATTGAACAATCTTATTTTGAAATTATTTAAAAAAAACATCTTAAAAAATGAATGTTTTGTTTCCTTGACTACCCCTTAGGATTGTATTATATTGACGATTCACTAAGCCACTTCACTGCATAGTTTTACGTAGCATCACCAAGGTCATTATATATGGGATTATATTAGTTAACATGCTGAAATGTTAGAAAGGTTAAAAGATAACAATATTATAGGTTTTACATGGTTGAAAATAGGTTGTTCACGGCATAGCATATTAATACTTTCCAAGAGTTCAAACATTTCTTTATGAGCCCAACCTTTGTAGTTGAGGACTGTCAATGTTTGAAGCTAATGCAGTGAGGGAGGGGTGCTAGTTAGGGATCTCTGAGTAAGGATCGCCAACCCTTGCAGTCTGAAAATCCTATTTAGATATTGATCAAGTTTATTGCATAGCGACGACAAAGATCATGTAATAGTAATTTCGTGGGGCTGCTATCTCTATTCAATAATTCCAGTTAATATATAGACAGACCACATTGTTACACTGTTGTCTAAATGTTGACCAGTGGAGTGGATACAAATGTGAACAGAAATTTAGAATCCTTCGTTTCTATTTATTCTTGCAAACTGCCAAGAGATTTTGAACATCATATTTAAAGAAGTGGAATATAAATTGTCATTACTATTTGTTCAAGCATCCCATCATTGTTTCGCAATTCCATAAATTTTTCTTCTTCAATATTCCTATAGTTGAAAAGATGAGGTGTTCTATATCCAGTTTGTCTTGATAAATAAATTATATTTTAAAAAATCCTTTTCATTTTTTCGTATTAATCGTAAAAAAATTCGGAGTGTACTTAATAAAGTTTTTATTGCTTTTTATTGTAAATTTTAAAAAAATCTGTATTTTTTAATTGCTTTGTTGTATAAGCATTAACAATGCGTATTTTGCATCAATTATCAAAATTAATTTTATTCACCAAGAACGCTTCTTACATATGCTATGAGGCCACGACAAATTCACCTCAAAGAAAATTTACCACCAACAATTGACTGTGACGGAAAATTCATCGCATTAAAAGTTTGCCATACTGTTGATGAATTTTCCTAGAGGTGAATTTGTAAAAAAGATATTGAATGCTTTTAATTTAAACTAATCTTTAGAATAGGGTAAAACAAGGGTGAAAGGCATGAATCAATAGTATCCACTAGCACTTACATAAAACTCAAACCTCAAGACCTTAATCCAATAGTGAAGCACAAATGAACATAGAAATATAAAATAACAAAGCAATCTTACCACAACTCCTATGCCATGGTTGAATCACCTTCATTGCTCTTCTCCATTTCACTGCTAGCTTGCCCTCAGATTTGTGGTATGCAAGAATAAGTCTAGCAAAATATCAAAGATAGTGGTTATATCAAAGATAGTGGTTTCAGTTAGGGCCAAAATGAAAGTTATGGGTCTCTTTTATAGAAAATACAGTTTGAATGAAGGACCAAGATTAAATGATGAAGATCAATGGATCAGATTACTTTGAGAAGGAAGGAAATAGGGATAGGGCAAAAATAGGGTTTAGTTAATGATGGATGGTGGAGATTAAAAGGTAATGAAACCTTATCAAGGGTGGAGGTTAATTCAGATAAAAGAGGAGATGAGATTGACGAAGAAAAAGAGATGGCTGGGAGTAAATTAACTAATTATATGAAATTATTTAACTATAGAAGAAGAGGGAAAAGCTAATTTTTAATTAAAATAATTAGAAACAATTATCTAATTAGAAAGTGGAGGAAAAGAAAAATTAGTAAATAATTAAAATAATTATTTACTAGTGTGCAGAAAAGTAGGGAATTAAATAAATAGGATTTATTTAATTGTGGAAGAAAAGGCTCATGAATAATTAAATAATTAAAACAATTATTTAATCATAGAATGCAAATGAAAGTGAATAATTAAATAAATAATAATTTTTTAATTATAGAGAGAAAGAATAAACAAGGGGGAAATGAATTAATTAAATAATTAAAACTATTTAATTAATAGAAGAGTATGAGTTTACAAAATAATTTAATAATTAAAGTTATTCAATTATATAGGGGAAGACGGGAAATTGATGAGGAAAATGGCATTTGCATGCTTAGGACATTTTTCAGTGTCTACATTTTGCCCCTCTTTGATACAATGTGAAGTAATCTCAATGTCGTATCAAAAAGATTAAGTTCAAAATATGCCCTGGTGTGTTGTGATGGAGACAAGATAGACCCATGTCTCGTCATAAATTTTTTACAAATTTTAGAGAAATTATTTGGCCAAAGCAAAACCAACAGTGCACACTAAAAGGTTTAATTTCCAAGACATCTAGGATATCCACATTAGGTTTTAGACTCAATATTAGGTACATACCTGGTAAAAACCCTACACCTAGGGGGGTATAAGTAAAATTTTGGGAGGTAAATTGGTCATTTGTGCATTTTGACTTGAGTGAATAGTGAGTTGTGAGAGTGACCTTGTTGTGGATCTTTTTCCAAAATATCACCTGCGCTGTATATTTAGGGTTCAAACCTTCAGACGACTAGAGGGCTTCAGCGACGTGGCATGTGCCCCATTCCTTCCTTGTAAATTTATTGCTTTTAGTGGTTTATAGGGCTCAAACTTGGTCAAGGAGATGTGGTGCACACACGTGTCACATTTGTTATCATTTTCACAACAAGTGGGGTGTTTCACTGCATCTTCTTCAGTATGATGCATCTATCTGTTAGAGTTATTCAAATGTGATAGAATTGAAAATGCTACGTGTGATGCATATGACTTGTGTGATACAACCATGGTCTCAAATGATGAATATGATATTGTACGCCGATATGGTACGCCACACTTGTGGATAGGTACAATGCATGTGCATGAACGTGTGATGCAAGTTTTTATTTTTAAGCCACAAGTGATCTATGTGACAAATGTGCTTGGTAGTGTGATGCATCTGAATTTATAAGTCACATATGATAATGTGTGACACATCTGAGTACTAAGTTGTATTTGTCAGATAGTGCATTATATTTTACTGATTAGGTGTTTTCCTTAGTTTTGGATAAAGGTTTCTCTCTAATCAAGGTAGTTTCAGGGTGACTTTTACTCTCTGTTTTTCCTTTTTGTTGTTGTTTTTAGATCTAAGAGCTATTTTCCTGGAATAGTCTGCTTTTGAATTAAACTTATTGCTTCTTTAGTTAGATCTTGCAATATTTTAAAAATCATTTCTTGCATATTTCAGATGAGGATAGTGTTCCATTTTTGCATTTTTCCTCTACTTTCAACATCATTTCATAGTTTAGATAGATTAGTTTACATTTTGAAATCATTAGAAAACAATATATATATATCAAACGAAAACTAAATGGTTAACCTTGGAGAAAGCATATCCTTTAAACCCTTTAGTTGTGATGACCTCAAGACATGTTAGATGAAGCCCTTGAGGACATCATCTCACCTAAATCATCCACTAAAGCTTTGGTACAAGAGGATGCATACATAGAAGATAATGAAAAATCATAGTTTCTCTTCTCTCAATACATCTCCTACTTGTGATGAACATATTTTGGTGTTAGAAGACCCAATTATTGAGCATCATGCAAAAAAAAATTGTCTCTCTTTCAATGATACACTTCTCTCAGTGAACACTAGGATGGATGGCATAGATGAAGATGTTAAATTACACATTAGATCCCCCCTCACTAGAAGGTCATCGATGTAACTGAGTTGAGGCTATCACTGCACAAATTGGATCTCCTTTAACTAGCGAACCTCCTAAGTAACCTCTCAGCATCAAAATACCTAAAAATAAACCATTAAAACTAGGATTTATCTTGTATTTTATAATTCAACCTGATAGTAACAATGTTTTGCAGCAACCGAGTTACAATACCATTGCTTACACATACAATACATGGAACAATAGGCAACCAAAAACCACTCCCACTTCATTATCATTTCCTCAACCTATTTTTCCTAGTGCCCATCATTTTCCTTTACATAGAAGAGAGGAGCATGATTTCGTCAAACAACTTAAACATAATCCCACTCGGATATCCTTATGGGATCTTAATCAAACATCACCTGCACACAATAGGATCCTCCAAGAAATTTTGCAAAAGAATTATATCTAATTTGTTGTGAAATTGAATGATGTAGCAACCTCCTTCGATTTTATGGAAGTGATAAAGTCAGATATCACATTCCATCAACAAGAATTACCCTCACTTGAGATACAAAATAACCATGAATCCTTGATGATAAAGCTGATTATAAATAAAACTGCAATTAAGCACACTCTCATAGACAATGGAGCGGGTCTTAATTTTTCTCTTTGATGATGTTAATAGGAAACTATTGGGAATTATCACATTACTCATTGGGGTTAGACCTGCATAGTTTTTCCAACCTCTATCCCTATCATGCCATGACCTCTTTTCTACGACCTTCTCCTCGGGAGGCCATGGATTCATGCTATTCAAGAAGTCCCCTCTACTCTTGACCATGAGATGAAATTTGAATACAACAATAAGATATACATGGTTGAAGTAGATGAGAAAAGCTACAAATCACAAGTTTAACGTCATCATAACACTGCCAACATCATGACACTTTTACTCCAATTTCCAAAGTAGAACCTATACAAGTTGATGCTAATCCTAAATGTCTTTCACCTACAACACAACTCGTATGTGATGATTGGGGGTCATTAGGTTTTACGCCTCACTTGAATGAAGAATCCAAGATCTCACCCTCAAAATCCAAAGAGTCATATACAAATGAATCATATTTTAGTGACGATTGGGGTTTATTAGATTTTACACCCTCCTTTATGGGAGAGTACAAAATCTAAAAATATACACCCATAGAATCTTTTGTTTTTATCTTATAAACTTGGTTCTACGTCAAACACCACCCCATGTTGGTGATGGGGGCTCCTCAACTCCCATCCCTCATCAGAGGATCTAGATGCGTAACATTAAGAAACTGAAGAATTATTTGTGTTTATGTGAAGAAGACAATCCTTCTCAGAAGCATAAAACTCCTTTGTCTAAGTTGGAATAACAATATGCACTTGGATAAAAAGTCCTCTCTAAACATGGATATAATGAAAACATGGAGCAAAATGGTAGATATCAATCTATACTATACAATTTCAAGAAAGATCTAGGTTTTCCACCTTTCTCTCCATGTTCATCTAAGGCCTTATCATCTAATATATGTATCTAATCTTGTGCTAAGAAATAAATATCCCCTACTGTTGATCAAGAGAGTAACTTGTTGAGACTTCTCAAACCCCACATTACTTATATTTGGATTATTTTATCGGTATTGGCATTAAAATTTTTGACATTTAGTATAGTATTAGCGTAGCATATAGATCATGTTGTGGTTAGTACAATGGGAGCCTGTAGACTTGGCGCAACTTTCTTATTGTATGGTGAGAGCCTAGACAAAGGCATCTTTTTTCTCACTTAGCCGCCCTTTTTTTGGGCGCTCACCAAGTGGATGGATGATTACACTAGCCCTTGTGTGCGTGTTTTTCCAAAGGCCCCCTAGCATACCTAAAATAAATAATCCATAAATAATCTAGAAATAACAATGAAGAATAACACAAAAGAGATCAACCCAAAAATTTTGCATGGTTCACCCAATATGGGCTACATCCATAGAAACTTAGCCACCCAATGATTTTATTATCCAGTGCAAAATATGTTACAATCGCCTGAATTACACACACCCCAACTTACATCCCAACCGCGTATAACAAGATTTTTGGAAGCTTATAGAATTAGGGTTCTATAGTCATTTTTTCATTTGACTTATTAGTGGGAAATCTTTGATGTGTTAACATAAAAAACCCTTGCGGGGATACGTTACAAGTGTATAGTATTTGCATGATCAGTTTCCAAATACCAACACCCAGACTATACCAAAGTTATACCTTCGAGAAATTTAATAAGGAACCACACACCATGAAATTTGATCTTCATAACACTTAGCAAGCTGCATTATGCTAAACACTTATGAACAAACAAGGCTCCATAGGCAAGAAATGTGTGTTATTCTTGGTGGCCATGAAAAAGGTTATAACTTCAAGGTTCATAAGGTTTAAGAAGCTATGTTATTTTGCTTAGTTCATGTAAGGTTTCCTCTTTGGTAACATCATTTCTAATGTCTCCTAGAGAGGACAAGTCTAGGATAAGAAATTCACAAATTAGGGAATACAACACGTAGCATCACCGCTAAGAGGAAAGTCATATGCTGAGAAAGGTCACACTCCTGGAGGACATCAAACCAAATGACACCACCAAGAGGAAGACACATCACAAGGAGTAAGAAGGCTTCACAATGAAACATGAGAATAGTCCAAAGATCTCTGAAATGATAATGCCAATGTATTCCCCCACTTTAAAGAAATTGCTAAAACCACACTGTCAGCAATTACTTCAAAGTAGAAAATGACAAATGCTAACAATAAAAAATACATGAGATCTTATTCAGAAAGCCCTGTGTCAAGCATATGTTTCCAAAAGAAGCTACATCAAGAAAAGGGAAGGGGTTGTCCCCAAAATGAAATCCAAAATGTGTAAGGGATCCACAGATTCAGGGTTGGTGTATGTCTTTGCTACAATGATATTATGCATCTCAAAAATGTCATAATTTCCCAAATAACTCATGGAATAGGAAGAATGACACATAGAGAGTGCAAACAAAGAAAAATTTGTTTGGTCCAACATCGAAGAGACCTAAATGACTTGAAGCCTTGTTTCATCCCCAAAATAAAAAGAACAAGACAAAAGAAAATGATACACTCATACAACATATAGAATAATGAAGGTACAAATAGAGGAATGAAGATAATGATACAGATCAAATAAAACAGTACCAAATATCACATTATGCACATGCAATCACATAGATAATTCCTACCCAAAAATCGCACCAAGGATGGAGTCTCATAGACTACATGCAAAGGAGTAATCACCAATCCAAACTGATATGAGTGTGATACAGACTGCAAATGCAAACATGCGGTTCAAAGGTTTCAAGAATGATATGTACTGACTGAAAAAATATAGTTCCGATCTACACATATCTCAGGCCACTGATAGTCACCACTCCTCCACACGGGTTGGAGATCTAAGTGAAGGATTCCAATTTCAAATGTCGATGAAAAAACTGTCCCTGCAAGATGAATATGAGGGAAGAGACATGGTGCACACCATAAAGAGCCCTGTGAAAATAAATGCCAACCGATCCAAGAACACTATGAGAATGTTGGTCGATTTGTGGAAAGAAAATACAAATCTCACCAACACTCCTGTGAACCTCCAATTAAAATGTCCAATCCAGATATGCAGACAACAACAAAGTAATAAAACGAGAGAATTGAATCAATAGAATATCTGGCCATGATACTGAATTCCCTACCGCTCTCACTATCGTGAGTGAATAGCCAATCGCATGAGCCCCCTTTTTTCTATTTTTAAATTTACACCTTGATGAATCACAAGACCACCGGGATCTCTCCAAGCTTTCAGAACCTTAACTATGCTATTACATCTATGTATTTATTTGTATTTATTTCTCTACTAGAATTCCTATGACTACATTTGATTTTTTATATTTTTCTCTTATTAATCTATTTGAACTAGCATAATTTTTATGTCTATATATAGAATATGTATATACAATAGAGGTGTCCATTTAATTGTTTCCTACATATTTATTTCAATACACACACCTATGCAATTAATACAATTATATCTTTATCTATTTTTGGTAACACACATATCATTAATCATTATTGCACACAATTATGTTTATATTATTATGCTTTTACCTATTTTTCTAACATATATATTTACTACTACTCTGATCAATTTAACCATATTTAATCTCACACTTATTCAAATAAACATGTTTATTATTTAGTTTAAAATAAACATTTTACTCATTTGTTACCTAAACCTTATTGCTAAAATAGTCTTGAGGTTTATAAAGCACCTAGGCCTATCAAATCTGAAAGTTTCAACTCTTTGAATGCAAGAATTTAATTTACCACAATTTTATGAGCCTCATTGATCTGATACTGAACTCAAAAGCCTTGTCTAATTAGATGCAAGCATCTCACAAAATCAATAGATGCACAATGATATTGGTCTAAGGATGCTTGCATGCATCACACTCAACGCTCCATTTCATGGATGTAGACATAAGGTTCAACTCGGTTTGACACATATCTTGGGTTTGAAGGATGCCACGGTCAGTCTGGATTGGAATGCAATGGTAAGGGAAAAACATAAAACTTACACAAACATGAAAAATCATGATATTTTATATTGATCTAATCAAAATAGTTTTAAATAAATCTACTGAGCTGCTATTCATTCAATCAACAACCATTGCATTCACCAGGTATATTGAGCTTGAGCTATCATACAAATAGACACCATTATAACCTCTTAACATTGACAGTTAGCTCATACAAACATACTTCATTTCATTCTCAAAGTGTTGTTGCTACAACTTTTCATAACTTCTTTCAAACATAACACCACTGGTAATTTACAGCTCTTGAGAGCTGGACTCTTGAGTGTGCATACCAAATGGATATCATATAATATATAGAAAACTTTGTGAAGAAAACTTGACCCGCAAGAAAAGTAATAATATACATTTTTAGAAACTTCATTTGCACGTCAAGTAAAAATCCATTCGAATGCCAATTTGAAATTTTCTTTCAATGCCGGTTTGAGGTATGACTTCTTAATTGAGGATATAGAGATGTTAGGAGCAATTAGCACATTTATGAGAGTAGGTGTGATTATAATTTCCAAGACCCCCCCTTAATCACAACAACAAATTCTGATTTCTTTCCTAGTCTCTTTCACTATGCTTCAACACAATCTTCAATCTAACAACTTCTAGGAATCAAGCCTAGGAAGTCTCATTTTGCTCTTGGGATGCTCTACCCATGAGATCTGGCTCTTTCTGGTAACTAGTCCATCATAGGTTTAGGTGTGATTCACTTGTTTTATCAACACCTCTCATAGAGTCACACTACTGGTGCTCGGGGATCCTAGCTTTAATTGGCTGTGTTGGCCTTATTTACAAACCTTGCATACAAGTGATTTCAGATGACCACAAACTCACATACTCGTGGTTTTGTCTTACCACGAACTAACATATAGGTGGTTTCGGATTATCGCAAACTCACATACTGGTGGTTTTAGATTACCATTAACTCCTTATTCCACTTGGGGGATGACTTTACCAAGATGCGATTTAGCCTCAACAAAAACTGTGACTTCCTCTTGTCTTCTTCTTGTCTCGATGAACCTTTCAATCTTCAGCTGCTATTGGGTCTTCCTTGCAAGGAAAAGCTTTGCATTATCTTTTGACAACGATATGTTCCATTGATTTCTTCATGCACAAATTTAGCCAAATTGTGGCAACAGTCTTTTCTGTTGGACCTGTAGCCCTTTCAATGGCCTACAACAATCTTCACTAGTAGGTTTTGCCATGGTGATACTAGCTACAGCTAGTGGCTTGAATGGTTTTTCAGACTGACATACTTCTCTTCTTCACAAACAGTAACAGACTTCTACAAATTTCTCCCTCTTTACAACATTCCACACATTGTTTTGGACTGGACTCTTTTCAACAGCCATCCAAGAACTCTTTTGCAACTTTTCAAACACAGGAAAATTAAAAAAAACATAAAAAACCACCTTCCTAGGCGCAAAAAATGATTGATTATTGGAAACCCTAGGGCTCTTCTCAAACATAGAACCCATGAACCTTTACTCCCAGTGAACTTGACCGACATGTCTCTGATACAAAATGAAGGAATGTAATGATAGCAAAAAACAAACAGAAATGGGAATAAGACTTGTATTGATCAGAATAAATATATTACAATGATTTTTCCATCATCTGAGCTTGGGCTCATTCATAGAAAACTTCATACAATAGACTCACATATTATATTCATCCGATTCTATAGCAAATACAAAGCACATTCATTCTTCCAAGTACCTTTTGAGTTGTTGTTCATTCTGAACATTCTACCATTACATACTCTGAGTATCGATGGACCTTGCGCTCCTTGAAAAATAGACATCAACACACTGCCATCTTTCTTGTTACAGCTCTAGAAAGCCGGACTCTTCAGAGAGTGAAAAGAAAGTGCCTAGATTCAGCAATATATAGAGAGCCTTTCATCTACGGATAAATCCTATGCATCAAGCAAAGTAATAAAATATATTTCTAGAAACTTGACTTGCACGTGAAGTGAAAATCCATTCGAATACCAATTTGCGATTTTCCTTTAATGCTGGTTGAGGTATGACTGCTGAATTGAGGATACGGAGCTGCTGTCTAAAGAACCTGGCACATTTATGAGAATAGGTGTGATTGTAATTTCCAACACAACCTTCTTTGACCGACATAGGCATACATTAAGTTAATTTACATTAAGGCTCATTGTGCACAATGAGACTATCTCATAGATGCAAGGCCCTCAAGCAAGTTCAGAAGCTAATAACCGATTATGTGGGCATGGCGGGTATAGACTAACAGTTAAATATAATGCAAGGAAAGATAAGATGCAATCAAGCTCCATTAACTTTTCTCCATGAATTAGTAAGAACTCGATAGGTGACCAAGGCATATATAACACTCTGGTGGGCAGCAAGTCACCATTTATTTATAGTAATGTACATAGGGGTGAAATAGAGGCTAATGAATTAGGCACAAATAGAAGATTTGAGGCTGCTTGCATTCAAAACAAAAGATCTCCATGGAAACCAGGGAAGGTGTGAAGCACAAATATCCAAATTAAATAAAAATGGGAATTCGTTAGTGGACACAAGAGCTCTTAGATCTGATCTCACCACAGCTAATGACTAAGTTTTTATTGGAAATCATGGAGACACATTTCTATAGGACCAAACTCGAGAATTCATGGAGACACAAGAGCTCTTAGATCCGATTACACCTGTTTTAGTGTTTTTCTATGAAAGATGTCATGCTTTATAATTTTTTTATGTGATGGGTATTCGGGAATAGATCTCCATACGTAGCTGATGAAATAGCATCCTACTTTTAACGGTTGATTACTTTTTCAGAAGTTTTAAATGACTTATTTTGATCAAGGATTAGCTTAAGTTTAATACATTGTATTGAAGTAAGGAATCATTTTGATTTACAATTGGTGACTATAAGGAACTGAGGAAGCTTATGGCTATATGCATTGCATCTGAGCTAAATTATAGGTTAAAATAATTAAATAACAGGTAAAATAATTAAATAGTTATATTGACTTATAATATAACTATACCGTTAATCATTTTTCATAAAAGATAACAATAGAATTTTTGGAAACTTCTAAAGCAACAGACATTACAATATCTGTACTATTTCTTATCTATTCCATTCTACTTACTTTTCTATACAAATCTTTTTTATTATATTTATTTGTCTCTATATACACGTGTATGCAATAATATTTTTAAAGTTCCTTTTTTTATTTTTATAAAAATCATTTTTTTAAAGTGTCTTTTTTTATTTTTATAAAAATCAATTTTATTTTTTTAGATTAAACAAAACAATAGAAATAAGAAAAACAAGTGCATTAATGACTACACCACTGTTTACATTTATAACTGTAACACAAAGTTGAATTGTTGAATATCAATGCACAACAAAACATCTAGAAGGGAACAAATAGAGTCAATTACAATAGCTTTAAGAGCATCCATAACAATGTTGCCAAAAATGTACTAATTATCAACCAAACAAATCTTACAGCTGAGCAAGACATACATTGCTGCTGCAACAAAATTTATTGCTGCTGCAACAAAATTTAATAAGTATTCTAGTAACTATACAATTGCATTCATGCCTTTATTTTTCTTTATTTCTCAACACGCATTCATACAAATACATCTATTCCATGATATTATAGAATATTATATCCTTATCCATTTATTTTCACAGGCATGACTTTAACTATATTTTCACTTATTCATCTATTTGAACACACATACTTTCATTTATTTATCCATATACAACATTCATACAAACACATTTGTTGCATTATATTTATAGAATATTATATCATTGCCCATTTCATTTCACACACGTGACTTTAACTATATTTTCACTTATTCATCTATCTAACACACATACTTTTGTTTATGTTTCCTTATACCACATTCATACAAACACATTTATTCCAGTATATTTATAGAATATTATATCTTGAAAAATATTTACTCATAACACACACTTGTCTTTTAACTATATAGAATATTATATCTTGAAAAATATTTACTCATAACACACACTTGTCTTTTAACTATATTTTCACCTGTTCATCTATTTAAACACACATGCTTTTATGTCTATATATAAACTATGTAAAGGTAACAAAACTATAGATTTATTTGTTTTTTGTCCATATTTATTTCTATACACGTATATGCAACTTATACAATTATATCTTCATCCATTTCTTCTAACACACATATTGATAATCATTATTACTCACAATAATACTTTTATTTATTTTTCCACCACATGCCCTTATAAATTTGATCTATTTAGCAATATTTACTCTTCTTCACTTATTTGATGAAACATATTGCTGATTATTTACTCTTAAGAAAATTATTTGTTCATTTATTGCCTAAACCTATGCTTAAAATGGCATGCAGAACAGTTACACATACCCAACCTAAAAGTTTCAACTCTTTGGATGCAAGAGTTTAATTAACCACACTTTTATGGGCTTCATTGGTATGCCTATGATATCGAACTTTAAAACCTTGTCTAACTAGACGTGAGCATCTGAGTGATAAAATTATATTGGTTCTCAGGATGCTTGCAAGAATCATACCCGAAAACTACATATAATGCATGTAGACATAAGGTTTAACATAGTTTGACACATATCTGGGATTCAAAGGATGTCATAGTTAGTCTGGATTTCAAACTTCTCTAACCGACGCAGACATACATTAAATTAATTGAAATCAAGTCTCAACATGTCTCATCGCGAATAAATGAGAGATAGATGCAAAGCCCTCGAGGAAGCTTAGATTTCAAACATGATTTTATGGATTTGATATAAATTATTACTAACTCAATATTAGAATTGCTATTCAAATTTTTGGAACAGATATACCGAATTATAAGTTTGACAAAATAGCCATTGATGAACTTCACTTTATACATAAAAACAACCGCAAGATGTAGACAAGAAGCAGCATTACGCCATTAAACTTATGATAAAAGAGGAGGAAGATAATATTCATTACACAGGAAAGAGACCTAGAAGTAAACTTTAAACTAATATTATAAACAAAACCCTCGCAAGGATTAACAAAAGATAGCATAAAGCTTATGCTTATATACATATCATCCTAGTCTACAGAGAAGTGTAACAAAGACTGACAATGGAAGACAGTATAAGCACTGCAAGATATAAAATAAGTCTGTTGGCTTCAAAACTGTAGCCGCTCCTTCCTTTGGATTCCAAATCGCAGTCTCAGGGAATGAGTCTGTTGGCTTAAGACTCCTGCGGTTGAATACGAGGCATACGCCCCAGAGCAATCCACGCATAATGAAAGGCTGCGCAGTCCAAAACATAGCAGCGCAAGCCGTCATTGTAGATGCCTTCCTTCCTGTCTGAAAGCTAATGCTATAACGTCATCATTGGTGTTCGATTTCCCATCAACGATAACCAGTGCACCGTTTGTATTACGTAAACACTACACTTTATTGCTTCATGATTATGAGCAGGTCTATTTCTTTCGGGTGCAGGGTCACATGATTTCCCCACCATAAAGTAGGTCATTTCTTTTGTTGCATGATTCATTTGGGAAAAGTATTTAATATTCTCAACATTACTTTTCAGCTGCCAATCCACCTTTGGATGATGTCCAACAATGTGTACAAAGAAGAATGAGGAAAGCTTCAACTGCCACCTCTGCAGGTTGTTTACTACTACTCGCAAAATCATACTTATAATTGAACTTGGATTTTCAAATGTTACTTGTTAGTCAAGGTATAAGAAAAATTAAATGAACAACCTTCTCAACTTTTCAACGTTGTCAAACAGTGAATTTGCAAATTGCAAATTTTTATTCATTTTGAATCCCTAAAATTATCAATGAAGTTTGGATCCAGATTGAAAAATGCTTCTCACCTAGAAAACCCTAGCTGCACGTTTGTCAAGATGTTTCTTGGCCTCGAAGCCCAAAATTTAGTAGTGAAACCTCTGTGATAGAAGTTGAAATGCTCAGATTGCATGATATACCCAAAAGTGGGTTCATTCAAATGCCTTCATTTCTACTAAGAGTCCAACATTTGTAGTCGCAGAAAAAGAAAATGCTCTATTTGGAAAACACGGGCATTTGAAAAGTAGATTTTTGCTTCTTTAGTTTTTAATGAGTTTGACTGAAGTGGAGAATATTTAGAAGGGAGACTTTGGTAAGCGCAATAAAAAAATCCGAGGAAAAAAGCCCGACAGATAAAAATGAAAGTTTTATGATTTTATAAAAATAGAGGATGATAAGGAGACTGGAGGAGCCACCGGGGTAAAGCAACACTACTCTGATACTGGGAACCTGGGAACAGTATTCCCAGAGAAAAGGAATTTGCCATGAATGATGACGTACCAATTTCCTTGTAGCTATTATGACGCCTTCAATGTCAGGAAGACCACTAGTGGAGTGGCTCCTCAATAGGGCATTGATGCGTATGCTAAGTAGTACAGTTATCCTAAGAAGCATTTTACTTGTATTGCTTAATTTACCATATTTGACAATTTATAATCCACTTCTTTTAATGGCAATTTCTATTCCACAATTTTAAATATGATAAAAATCTCTTAGCAGTTTGCAAGGATAAATAGAAATGAAGGATTCCCAATTGCTGTCCACATTTGCATCCACTCCACTGGACAACATTCAGACGAGAATGTAACATTGTGGTCTGTCTGTATGTTAACTGTGAAGGTGGGCAGAGGAGACAATAAATGTGCTACAACAGAGAATGAATTTTATTGTCTCCTCAGAAGATTATAAGTGTTCGTATAATTTCCAGATCATGGGCAGACCTAGGTCGTGGGGTCACAGCTGCAGCTGCCAACAAGTAAGGATATCAAAGCCTGGTTTGAAGATCGTCAGATTTGAAGATTGTTCTGTCTTCACAGTTAAGAGGAGACTGCTAATCTAGATAAGTCGCATGTGTTGACGTCGAAGAAGAAATTGCAGTTAAAGAAAAGAGTTGATGACAAGAAGAAGATTAAGCCGAACTTGAGTAGGTTGGATCTCAGTCTTGAAGATCTTGAAGGAGATTGCTGGCAGAAAGTATTAATCACTGTCACAATCTAATCTAAAGCCATCCGAAAGATTTACGAAGAGTTGCTGCCATGCAAGTGAGGTGATCGTTGTTCTTAAAGGTCAAATCATAGATGTTGCGAAGCCACTAGACTGTCATTACTAGAGCCAAATTCGAGGCCCGCAGATTGCCAAAATTGAAGCTGATCGTGTTCGCAAGTTAGAAGGAGAAGTCAAGTCATAGAAATCATAAGTTACTGCCAGTCTATATGGCAAATAGCAAATGTATAAAGAGGTAGATCGCCGTTTTTAATAAAAGTAAAGAGAAGCCGTCTTCAAAAAGCAGTTCGCAGTTGTCAACGTATCTGAGGCACATAAGTCAAGTAAAGGTGTAATGAAGTCGTTGTCTCATGAAGGGAATTCTTTATGGACAATTGCAATAGTAATTTCATAGGGCTAGTAACTCTTTTCCATGTTTCCAGTTGAGATAGAGACAGTCCATCACATGTTGAACCATGGAAGGTGTAGGAAAAGGAATAAGGTTAACTTCAAAGAGGAAAAGGAAATATAACTTAGAAACAATCATCAATTAAAGTGACACGAGAATTCATTTGAAAAACATGAATTGTTAAATAGAAAACCCAATTTGTTAAAGTAATGCACTAGGTTGGAGTGGGTAGTAGTAAACAACCTACAAAGATGGGAGTTGAAGCTTTCCACTTTCCGTTTTCTATACATTGTTGGACATCATCGAAAGGTGGATTAGCCACTTAAAAACAATGTTGAGAATGTTAAAAATACATTTTCTAAATTGATCATGCAACAAATAAATTTGAAAAACATAATGAGAATTTCACTTACTCAATGGTGGGGGTATCAGATGACCTTGCACCTGAAAGAAGTAACGTGCTCATAATCATGAAGCAATATAGTGTAGTGTCTATGCAATATATGGGAAACTAAACACCAATGATATCTCTTCCACTTCCTGTCTTTGGTGACCTAAAAATAAAATAAAAATCTGTCTGAGAATTTATCTCAAAAAATCATGACATTGAGTGGAACAGAGATTATCATTCAACACCAGATAACATGAAATGACACAATAGACAACTACTTCACCTAATTTCAAACATAACCTAAAAAACCATCATATAAGAAAAAATAAGAACTCTAGCATATCATTACAGTATCAATTACAGTATCAATTAGAGATTATCCCATATTCATTACAGTATCAATTAAAAATTATCGGACAATTATGTTGATATGAAATTCCACTAGAAGAGAAGAATAATCGCAAATGATCATACCATTATCTTGATGCAAAATTGAACAATCTTATTTTGAAATTATTTAAAAAAAACATCTTAAAAAATGAATGTTTTGTTTCCTTGACTACCCCTTAGGATTGTATTATATTGACGATTCACTAAGCCACTTCACTGCATAGTTTTACGTAGCATCACCAAGGTCATTATATATGGGATTATATTAGTTAACATGCTGAAATGTTAGAAAGGTTAAAAGATAACAATATTATAGGTTTTACATGGTTGAAAATAGGTTGTTCACGGCATAGCATATTAATACTTTCCAAGAGTTCAAACATTTCTTTATGAGCCCAACCTTTGTAGTTGAGGACTGTCAATGTTTGAAGCTAATGCAGTGAGGGAGGGGTGCTAGTTAGGGATCTCTGAGTAAGGATCGCCAACCCTTGCAGTCTGAAAATCCTATTTAGATATTGATCAAGTTTATTGCATAGCGACGACAAAGATCATGTAATAGTAATTTCGTGGGGCTGCTATCTCTATTCAATAATTCCAGTTAATATATAGACAGACCACATTGTTACACTGTTGTCTAAATGTTGACCAGTGGAGTGGATACAAATGTGAACAGAAATTTAGAATCCTTCGTTTCTATTTATTCTTGCAAACTGCCAAGAGATTTTGAACATCATATTTAAAGAAGTGGAATATAAATTGTCATTACTATTTGTTCAAGCATCCCATCATTGTTTCGCAATTCCATAAATTTTTCTTCTTCAATATTCCTATAGTTGAAAAGATGAGGTGTTCTATATCCAGTTTGTCTTGATAAATAAATTATATTTTAAAAAATCCTTTTCATTTTTTCGTATTAATCGTAAAAAAATTCGGAGTGTACTTAATAAAGTTTTTATTGCTTTTTATTGTAAATTTTAAAAAAATCTGTATTTTTTAATTGCTTTGTTGTATAAGCATTAACAATGCGTATTTTGCATCAATTATCAAAATTAATTTTATTCACCAAGAACGCTTCTTACATATGCTATGAGGCCACGACAAATTCACCTCAAAGAAAATTCACCACCAACAATTGACTGTGACGGAAAATTCATCGCATTAAAAGTTTGCCATACTGTTGATGAATTTTCCTAGAGGTGAATTTGTAAAAAAGATATTGAATGCTTTTAATTTAAACTAATCTTTAGAATAGGGTAAAACAAGGGTGAAAGGCATGAATCAATAGTATCCACTAGCACTTACATAAAACTCAAACCTCAAGACCTTAATCCAATAGTGAAGCACAAATGAACATAGAAATATAAAATAACAAAGCAATCTTACCACAACTCCTATGCCATGGTTGAATCACCTTCATTGCTCTTCTCCATTTCACTGCTAGCTTGCCCTCAGATTTGTGGTATGCAAGAATAAGTCTAGCAAAATATCAAAGATAGTGGTTATATCAAAGATAGTGGTTTCAGTTAGGGCCAAAATGAAAGTTATGGGTCTCTTTTATAGAAAATACAGTTTGAATGAAGGACCAAGATTAAATGATGAAGATCAATGGATCAGATTACTTTGAGAAGGAAGGAAATAGGGATAGGGCAAAAATAGGGTTTAGTTAATGATGGATGGTGGAGATTAAAAGGTAATGAAACCTTATCAAGGGTGGAGGTTAATTCAGATAAAAGAGGAGATGAGATTGACGAAGAAAAAGAGATGGCTGGGAGTAAATTAACTAATTATATGAAATTATTTAACTATAGAAGAAGAGGGAAAAGCTAATTTTTAATTAAAATAATTAGAAACAATTATCTAATTAGAAAGTGGAGGAAAAGAAAAATTAGTAAATAATTAAAATAATTATTTACTAGTGTGCAGAAAAGTAGGGAATTAAATAAATAGGATTTATTTAATTGTGGAAGAAAAGGCTCATGAATAATTAAATAATTAAAACAATTATTTAATCATAGAATGCAAATGAAAGTGAATAATTAAATAAATAATAATTTTTTAATTATAGAGAGAAAGAATAAACAAGGGGGAAATGAATTAATTAAATAATTAAAACTATTTAATTAATAGAAGAGTATGAGTTTACAAAATAATTTAATAATTAAAGTTATTCAATTATATAGGGGAAGACGGGAAATTGATGAGGAAAATGGCATTTGCATGCTTAGGACATTTTTCAGTGTCTACATTTTGCCCCTCTTTGATACAATGTGAAGTAATCTCAATGTCGTATCAAAAAGATTAAGTTCAAAATATGCCCTGGTGTGTTGTGATGGAGACAAGATAGACCCATGTCTCGTCATAAATTTTTTACAAATTTTAGAGAAATTATTTGGCCAAAGCAAAACCAACAGTGCACACTAAAAGGTTTAATTTCCAAGACATCTAGGATATCCACATTAGGTTTTAGACTCAATATTAGGTACATACCTGGTAAAAACCCTACACCTAGGGGGGTATAAGTAAAATTTTGGGAGGTAAATTGGTCATTTGTGCATTTTGACTTGAGTGAATAGTGAGTTGTGAGAGTGACCTTGTTGTGGATCTTTTTCCAAAATATCACCTGCGCTGTATATTTAGGGTTCAAACCTTCAGACGACTAGAGGGCTTCAGCGACGTGGCATGTGCCCCATTCCTTCCTTGTAAATTTATTGCTTTTAGTGGTTTATAGGGCTCAAACTTGGTCAAGGAGATGTGGTGCACACACGTGTCACATTTGTTATCATTTTCACAACAAGTGGGGTGTTTCACTGCATCTTCTTCAGTATGATGCATCTATCTGTTAGAGTTATTCAAATGTGATAGAATTGAAAATGCTACGTGTGATGCATATGACTTGTGTGATACAACCATGGTCTAAATGATGAATATGATATTGTACGCCGATATGGTATGCCACACTTGTGGATAGGTACAATGCATGTGCATGAACGTGTGATGCAAGTTTTTATTTTTAAGCCACAAGTGATCTATGTGACAAATGTGCTTGGTAGTGTGATGCATCTGAATTTATAAGTCACATATGATAATGTGTGACACATCTGAGTACTAAGTTGTATTTGTCAGATAGTGCATTATATTTTACTGATTAGGTGTTTTCCCTAGTTTTGGATAAAGGTTTCTCTCTAATCAAGGCAGTTTCAGGGTGACTTTTACTCTCTGTTTTTCCTTTTTGTTGTTGTTTTTAGATCTAAGAGCTATTTTCCTGGAATAGTCTGATTTTGAATTAAACTTATTGCTTCTTTAGTTAGATCTTGCAATATTTTAAAAATCATTTCTTGCATATTTCAGATGAGGATAGTGTTCCATTTTTGCATTTTTCCTCTACTTTCAACATCATTTCATAGTTTAGATAGATTAGTTTACATTTTGAAATCATTAGAAAACAATATATATATATATATATATCAAACGAAAACTAAATGGTTAACCTTGGAGAAAGCATATCCTTTAAACCCTTTAGTTGTGATGACCTCAAGACATGTTAGATGAAGCCCTTGAGGACATCATCTCACCTAAATCATCCACTAAAGCTTTGGTACAAGAGGATGCATACATAGAAGATAATGAAAAATCATAGTTTCTCTTCTCTCAATACCTCTCCTACTTGTGATGAACATATTTTGGTGTTAGAAGACCCAATTATTGAGCATCATGCAAAAAAAAATTGTCTCTCTTTCAATGATACACTTCTCTCAGTGAACACTAGGATGGATGGCATAGATGAAGATGTTAAATTACACATTAGATCCCCCCTCACTAGAAGGTCATCGATGTAACTGAGTTGAGGCTATCACTGCACAAATTGGATCTCCTTTAACTAGCGAACCTCCTAAGTAACCTCTCAGCATCAAAATACCTAAAAATAAACCATTAAAACTAGGATTTATCTTGTATTTTATAATTCAACCTGATAGTAACAATGTTTTGCAGCAACCGAGTTACAATACCATTGCTTACACATACAATACATGGAACAATAGGCAACCAAAAACCACTCCCACTTCATTATCATTTCCTCAACCTATTTTTCCTAGTGCCCATCATTTTCCTTTACATAGAAGAGAGGAGCATGATTTCGTCAAACAACTTAAACATAATCCCACTCGGATATCCTTATGGGATCTTAATCAAACATCACCTGCACACAATAGGATCCTCCAAGAAATTTTGCAAAAGAATTATATCTAATTTGTTGTGAAATTGAATGATGTAGCAACCTCCTTCGATTTTATGGAAGTGATAAAGTCAGATATCACATTCCATCAACAAGAATTACCCTCACTTGAGATACAAAATAACCATGAATCCTTGATGATAAAGCTGATTATAAATAAAACTGCAATTAAGCACACTCTCATAGACAATGGAGCGGGTCTTAATTTTTCTCTTTGATGATGTTAATAGGAAACTATTGGGAATTATCACATTACTCATTGGGGTTAGACCTGCATAGTTTTTCCAACCTCTATCCCTATCATGCCATGACCTCTTTTCTACGACCTTCTCCTCGGGAGGCCATGGATTCATGCTATTCAAGAAGTCCCCTCTACTCTTGACCATGAGATGAAATTTGAATACAACAATAAGATATACATGGTTGAAGTAGATGAGAAAAGCTACAAATCACAAGTTTAACGTCATCATAACACTGCCAACATCATGACACTTTTACTCCAATTTCCAAAGTAGAACCTATACAAGTTGATGCTAATCCTAAATGTCTTTCACCTACAACACAACTCGTATGTGATGATTGGGGGTCATTAGGTTTTACGCCTCACTTGAATGAAGAATCCAAGATCTCACCCTCAAAATCCAAAGAGTCATATACAAATGAATCATATTTTAGTGACGATTGGGGTTTATTAGATTTTACACCCTCCTTTATGGGAGAGTACAAAATCTAAAAATATACACCCATAGAATCTTTTGTTTTTATCTTATAAATTTGGTTCTACGTCAAACACCACCCCATGTTGGTGATGGGGGCTCCTCAACTCCCATCCCTCATCAGAGGATCTAGATGCGTAACATTAAGAAACTGAAGAATTATTTGTGTTTATGTGAAGAAGACAATCCTTCTCAGAAGCATAAAACTCCTTTGTCTAAGTTGGAATAACAATATGCACTTGGATAAAAAGTCCTCTCTAAACATGGATATAATGAAAACATGGAGCAAAATGGTAGATATCAATCTATACTATACAATTTCAAGAAAGATCTAGGTTTTCCACCTTTCTCTCCATGTTCATCTAAGGCCTTATCATCTAATATATGTATCTAATCTTGTGCTAAGAAATAAATATCCCCTACTGTTGATCAAGAGAGTAACTTGTTGAGACTTCTCAAACCCCACATTACTTATATTTGGATTATTTTATCGGTATTGGCATTAAATTTTTTGACATTTAGTATAGTATTAGCGTAGCATATAGATCATGTTGTGGTTAGTACAATGGGAGCCTGTAGACTTGGCACAACTTTCTTATTGTATGGTGAGAGCCTAGACAAAGGCATCTTTTTTCTCACTTAGCCACCCTTTTTTTGGGCGCTCACCAAGTGGATGGATGATTACACTAGCCCTTGTGTGCGTGTTTTTCCAAAGGCCCCCTAGCATACCTAAAATAAATAATCCATAAATAATCTAGAAATAACAATGAAGAATAACACAAAAGAGATCAACCCAAAAATTTTGCATGGTTCACCCAATATGGGCTACATCCATAGAAACTTAGCCACCCAATGATTTTATTATCCAGTGCAAAATATGTTACAATCGTCTGAATTACACACACCCCAACTTACATCCCAACCGCGTATAACAAGATTTTTGGAAGCTTATAGAATTAGGGTTCTATAGTCATTTTTTCATTTGACTTATTAGTGGGAAATCTTTGATGTGTTAACATAAAAAACCCTTACGGGGATACGTTACAAGTGTATAGTATTTGCATGATCAGTTTCCAAATACCAACACCCAGACTATACCAAAGTTATACCTTAGAAATTTAATGCAGGAACCCTGCATGAGAATTTTATCTTACCTTGCTTAGCAGCTGCATTATACTTTAAACACTTATAGACAAACCAGAAACTCCATGAGCAAGAAATGTGTATTTATTCAGGGACTGGCCGAAAAGGTTATATAACACTTCAAGGTTCTGAAAAAAGGTTTAGGCTATCAGCTAGCTTTTGCTTAGTTCTATTACAAGGTTTCCCTCTTTAACATCACATTTCAATGTCTCCTAGAGGACAGTCTAGGATAAAATGCCTCTCAGTGTCATCAAATACCCACATAGGGAAGACACACATGCTGCTTAATTAAGAGAGCTACCAGTAAATGGAACCTTTGAGAATAGTCCAAAGATCCTAAATAATGCCAGTATATTCCCCACTTTAAAGGAAATTGCACAAAACCACAGCCAAATAGTGCTTCCAGTAGAAGGCAAATAGGAAATCAACAATAAAAATACAGGATCTTGACCAGGAGAGAAGCTGCAATGTCAAATATATATGTTTCAAAGGCTACATCAAGGAAAGGGAAGGGTTGTCCCAAGATGAGAATCCAAAATGTGTAAGGGATCCACAGATTCAGGGTTGGTGTATGTCTTTGCTACAATGATATTATGCATCTCAAAAATGTCATAATTTCCCAAATAACTCATGGAATAGGAAGAATGACACATAGAGAGTGCAAACAAAGAAAAATTTGTTTGGTCCAACATCGAAGAGACCTAAATGACTTGAAGCCTTGTTTCATCCCCAAAATAAAAAGAACAAGACAAAAGAAAATGATACACTCATACAACATATAGAATAATGAAGGTACAAATAGAGGAATGAAGATAATGATACAGATCAAATAAAACAGTACCAAATATCACATTATGCACATGCAATCACATAGATAATTCCTACCCAAAAATCGCACCAAGGATGGAGTCTCATAGACTACATGCAAAGGAGTAATCACCAATCCAAACTGATATGAGTGTGATACAGACTACAAATGCAAACATGCGGTTCAAAGGTTTCAAGAATGATATGTACTGACTGAAAAAATATAGTTCCGATCTACACATATCTCAGGCCACTGATAGTCACCACTCCTCCACACGGGTTGGAGATCTAAGTGAAGGATTCCAATTTCAAATGTCGATGAAAAAACTATCCCTGCAAGATGAATATGAGGGAAGAGAAATGGTGCACACCATAAAGAGCCCTGTGAAAATAAATGCCAACCGATCCAAGAACACTATGAGAATGTTGGTCGATTTGTGGAAAGAAAATACAAATCTCACCAACACTCCTGTGAACCTCCAATTAAAATGTCCAATCCAGATATCCAGACAACAACAAAGTAATAAAACGAGAGAATTGAATCAATAGAATATCTGGCCATGATACTGAATTCCCTACCGCTCTCACTATCGTGAGTGAATAGCCAATCGCGTGAGCCCCCTTTTTTCTATTTTTAAATTTACACCTTGATGAATCACAAGACCACCGGGATCTCTCCAAGCTTTTAGAACCTTAACTATGCTATTACATCTATGTATTTATTTGTATTTATTTCTCTACTAGAATTCCTATGACTACATTTGATTTTTTATATTTTTCTCTTATTAATCTATTTGAACTAGCATAATTTTTATGTCTATATATAGAATATGTATATACAATAGAGGTGTCCATTTAATTGTTTCCTACATATTTATTTCAATACACACACCTATGCAATTAATACAATTATATCTTTATCTATTTTTGGTAACACACATATCATTAATCATTATTGCACACAATTATGTTTATATTATTATGCTTTTACCTATTTTTCTAACATATATATGTACTACTACTCTGATCAATTTAACCATATTTAATCTCACACTTATTCAAATAAAAATGTTTATTATTTAGTTTAAAATAAACATTTTACTCATTTGTTACCTAATCCTTATTGCTAAAATAGTCTTGTGGTTTATAAAGCACCTAGGCCTATCAAATCTGAAAGTTTCAACTCTTTGAATGCAAGAATTTAATTTACCACAATTTTATGAGCCTCATTGATCTGATACTGAACTCAAAAGCCTTGTCTAATTAGATGCAAGCATCTCACAAAATCAATAGATGCACAATGATATTGGTCTAAGGATGCTTGCATGCATCACACTCAACGCTCCATTTCATGGATGTAGACATAAGGTTCAACTCGGTTTGACACATATCTTGGGTTTGAAGGATGCCACGGTCAGTCTGGATTGGAATGCAATGGTAAGGGAAAAACATAAAACTTACACAAACATGAAAAATCATGATATTTTAAATTGATCTAATCAAAATAGTTTTAAATAAATCTACTGAGCTGCTATTCATTCAATCAACAACCATTACATTCACCAGGTATATTGAGCTTGAGCTCTCATACAAATAGACACCATTATAACCTCTTAACATTGACAGTTAGCTCATACAAACATACTTCATTTCATTCTCAAAGTGTTGTTGCTACAACTTTTCATAACTTCTTTCAAACATAACACCACTGGTAATTTACAGCTCTTGAGAGCTGGACTCTTGAGTGTGCATACCAAATGGATATCATATAATATATAGAAA
>VDFB02246595.1:0-17880 GCA_007258455.2 Sequoia sempervirens
AGAATAACTAGATCATCAACATCTTCAAAAAACCCTGCAATAAAGATACACCTGCAATAGAAAAAGGGAAACCCAACGGGGTGCGAAGCACGTTCCACCCAACCACCCCCGTGCTGAGAGTAGACAAGGAAGGGTCCCCGACCAAGCACGACTAACAAAACAAAGACTAATCTCAAGAAGACAACTTAACACCAAAGACCACTGAATACTCTACAAAGACAATTCCAAAAGACACAACACAAACTAATGATGAACATAACAACCAGTCATACTCACAACCTCAATGAAACTCCAGACATAATATCGAAACTCAAGACATAAAACCCAAATACTACTTCCAACAATAATCAAAGATAAATCAATAAATCACTTCCAGAGGACTTCAGTAAATCAACATAAATAGAATGTTAGACGAGAGTGTCATCGCATGGTTTCACATGGATTCTCCAGACAACCTATTACAAGGTGCCGCCTCCATCTCTACATAGATTCTCCAGACAACCAAGTTAAGGTGCCGCTTCCATCTATGGTTCTCCTGACAACCTATCTCAAGGTGCCGCTCCATAGGGTTACTCATGCGGAGTCATTGACCTTTCGTGAGGACAAGGTAATGACCTTGCCAACCACGGCCTTCTCAGTCCCCTTTAGTCTATGATAGCACTAATAGGTGGACGAGGCTTCGGAATTATCTTATTAGTGTTTAATCCCCACCCGTGGTTTATTACTTAAGTTATCACTGATTAAACTAACTCTACGTGGGTTACCCTGACAGCCCCTTTGTGCGCCGGCCCCCACTAGAGCCACTCTCTCTAGACACTCTAGCACAAGAATATCCAACTCAAAGGATTATATCAACAAGGAAAACCGAACCAACAATGGCTCACTCGCGAGGCACAACCCTCTCGCCCAAAATCACATGTATGACATTCATAAACGATACGATCCAAGTATACATCAATACCACATCCGAAGCCAAAACATATGGACAACATCAAAATACAAGATCGAACCCGAATACAAAATCCTCGCCTCTGGAAGTCCTAACTCGACTTAGATTCCTATAACTGAATACATTGATTCTAGGGTTCTCGACAAGACCTAAACCCAAATTACAGAAAACCATAACAACTTGAATGAATAATCTTGTGGAAAAATGGTTACACAAACGACACTATAAAACTCCTTTAATTAACAAACAAATTTCATCAATAACTAAGTCCATTGCTCGAGAGGAATCGGCCACATTCAAAACACAATTTAATTCTATTTCTAGTTTTCTCAACCACTCTATGTCATTGCATAATTGTACAATATTATCCATTAATTCAAAATATCAATATATATTGTATTCTAAAAATGTATATTAATATACTTATACATTAAAATATATATTATATTTCATAACCGAATTACACAAATATATATTTTAAATTATTAAAAGAAAATATATATATTACAGATAAAATATTTTGTAAAAACCGTTCCACCAAAATTATACTACAAAAACTCCATACATATCCTATTTTTAAAATATATATTTTATTAAAATAATTAACAAATAATAAATACTAATACTAATATATATATATATATTAAATAATATATAATATATATATATATATTAATATATATATTAAATAATATTAATATATATATTAATTAATATATAATATATATTAAAATAATATATAATAAATACAATAAAATGTACCAATTAAAAAATAACCAAAAATAAACAACACATACCAAGAATTTTCGAATAAAACAAAAAAAATAAATTTAAATTAAAGCAACAGCCAAGGACGCACGGCCCGCTGTCAGAGAGGGGACTGCTGTACGCAGTCCCCACCGGACTGCGCCCAGCAGTCATTGACTGTTGTGCGCAGCCGGCGATGGCTGCGTACAACAGACCCTGGGGTGCGTGGGGGTACGGCCTGGGCCGACCTCCCACCATCCCCCATAAATAAAGTTTAATAATATATTTTTTTATTTAAAAAAAAAAAACAAATTCTCATTCAATGTAAATTAACCTAAATAAATTTCGTTTTCCAAAAGGGCATAAAAGAAATACGGAATTCGAAACGCAAAACGAATATAATTTATTTATTAAAAATTTAAATTTTATTTTATTTTTCATAACTTTTTCTTTATAATAATTTTCATTGCCCAGTACGGGCACGGAAATCGAAAAACACAGATTAACAATTTTCACAGAATAAAATATTTGTTTGAATAGAACACAATCATATATATTGTATATATATATATTTTATTTATATATATATATATACAAATAAAATCAATGCATACATTTATATAAATCATTTTTATTTTTATTTTTATATTAAACCCTAAATTCGTACAAAAGTACAGAGAACTATTAACAGAACAAGATGTCAATTAGATACATATATTTTTTAATTTTTTTTTTTCTTAAAACAATAAATTTTACAACTAAATTATGTTGAAGAAATATTAAAAAGATTTACTAAATATATATTCAACCAGAGATAAAAATGGTTCCCTTTTCAAATAATAAATTTCTCCATCTATCTATATTGAAAGTTTTCAAGGGGGTTTTACTAGATTTTCTACAGAAGATTTGAGGGTTTTAACACAATAAGTTTTCAATTCACAGACTCATTTTCAACCAAAAGAAATAAAGGAATGGACTTCACAAATTCAACTAAATTTTATTTACAAAACAATAAGATCATACTAAATCAACAGAATAGAACCTGGAGTCCTTCGTCTGGAGAAGAATCCTTCTGAAAACTCCTTTCGAAATACTCCTACCGATCCTTTTCGATCCCTCCTGGAGCTCTCTTTTCGAATCCACCTATCTTCAAATCAATTATTTTTCTCCCCATTTTACAACCCCAAAAATTCTTTTCTTTTATATTTTTCTTTTTATTTTTCCTTTTCAAATCCCAGAACAACAGAGTAGAAGATGTTATGTGTGAGAATAATCCTCTCATCCAAATAATAATAAATCAAAAATAAAACTCAATAAAGCTTCCCTGCTTTCTTTTCTCAAAAAGCCTGCTTCCTATTGGTCCTTTTCAGCTTTTAAAAGCACAAATTTATCTCCAATTTTTATTTAAAATAATTTATTTAAATAGGATATTATCTATGCAAGATTTGCTAAATTTAATTTTAACAAAAAGATATTATTTAATTATCTTTAACAATATTTATTTAATTTAATTATTGTCAACATTATTAACTAAAAATAATTATTTACTCTTTTAAATAAATTAAATCTTTTTTAAAATTCTGTATCTCTTTAATTTGCCGTACCAGCTAACACGATTAAATCAACCAACAAGCAACTTTAGTAGTAAATACATAAAATCGCGTTAATTAAATAAACATGAATCATAAATCCTTGAATCTTCAACAAACAAATTACACAAACAAGCGAAAATGAAAACTAATACAGGTCATAGCATTGACTCTGTGGTCTTGACTTGGGACGGGGCGGCTTCCAAACCTACTCCCTTTTTCAACAATTTTACCCGTTGGGCTAGTTTATCGCTCGCCCTGTCCTGCCGAGGCAGGTGGAATCGAGACTTATTCCTGCAATCCTGCATCCAAGCAAACGTCAAACAGCACATGCATACATATATATATATATATATAAAATCAACATCCTACCGTGAGAAGGAATCGCAGTGTAGTAGGGCACTCGTGAACGAGTGATGCTACCCTGTCCTCTCACCTAATCTACTCTAACAATTACAATATCACTAGCAAACTAACATTTCTATCCAGATAGATCATAAGACAATATTCTAATTAACTACTGCATCATAATTAATTACTAACCCATTGCATTATAAAGTAACACAGAATTCAAATCACATGATCATAGAATTATCACATCGATATTTAAAACATTAGAGAGAAAGCATTTCCTAATAAAATAATCCAAACCCTACATATAGAGTATCATAAATTATAATAAAATATCAATTGTAGCAATCAATTAAACTACACAACCACACACCAAAATGATGAATCAGTCACCATCACAATTCAGTATCACACTAACATATAAAGCAAACAATAGTAGTAAATAGTATCAGAAATATGGGGAATTACCACGGCCGGTCCATAGAATTTGTTAATGTAGTCATAAACTCTCATGAGGGCGAGGTCACGACCTTGCCAACCGACCTTCTCAACCTTCCGTTAGTGCGGAAGCACTAATGAAGACGAGGCATCCATTTATTAAATCTTGTAATGATATTACTACCCTACCCACCTAGGTTAATTATTAGGTTTTCACTTGATTACTAACTCACTCGTGGGTTATCCTGTGCCCTTCCCCTTAAGCGGGGCGCCGGCCCCCACGAGGAGCCACTCTCCCTAGAAACCCAACAACATGAAAACCAAGGGTTGTACCATCATAATTTGAACAAAGAATCACAACATAAAAGCATGCGAGGCATTACCCATCTCGCTAACAAGTACAAAATCAGAGTCTCAACAATTCTCGTACAACCCTTTCAAAATCATGAACCAAAAACACTTGCCACTTCAAGGCACGTAAAGAGAGAACATCAATTGACAATCATCTCAAGCATCTGGAAGCCAAAAATAATGAAAACCCACAAACAAGGGTAAATTGAAGCAACACAAGTCTTTCCCCAACAATTCCAACACAAGGATAAAATTTCCCTCAAATATGAGATTAACTCCGAAAAGCCACACAAAGTAAGTTTCATCAAACCCCATCCACAAATACAATCCATATATCAACAATGGTGTCACCTCAAAAAGGAATCATAGAAGAAAATCAACCTTTAATTCAACAAAAATCACTCAACATCCAAAAGCCACCAACTAGGCGTTCCACGGGAGACCTCAATTTTCTCCTCACAAGAACCCCTTAAAGTGGTACATAAATCACCTTCACAAATTCAGCAACATGACAACAACAACAACAATAATCCATTTATATTCCCAAATAAAAAAAACAACCTACTCAACAACAAAACAATTACAATCTCAAGGTTCTAAATAACAATCCATGATTAGACACTCAAATTGTCATAAAGTGATCCACTAGCTAACAATCCAAATGAAATAATTAAGAATGAAAACTCAATTCAAGGAATAATTTATTACGTTGATTCAAGTTTATAACACTTCCATAATGAATGTCATACCTAAGTTAATACAAAATATGCAACTCCCAACATAAAATTCTTCAACGATCTATTGCCCCGTACTCAAAATACTGATTAGCTAATGATTCAATCACATTTTACTAGACTTTACCTAGATGAGGTATCACTTCATATTTCTATACCATGTCAGATACCATGAATTGTTTAGAAATGTTGGATATCATGTTTTGTCTTACAATCATTCAATTTATCCATACAAAATAATAATTTCAAATAACTAAAAGCAATAGACACAAATTCCAATCTACTCTACCCATGATATGTTTATTTATTTATCTAGCTACTTATCCACATGACCACTTAATTTCCCCAAGTGACACAGATAACCCAAGTTTCCTATAATCCCAAACGCCCACAAGAAAGTTACAATGAAAACTCTTATAGATCAATATTTGCAATCCCTTATCTAAAATACTCATCTACTAAAAGGGACCCCAATGTTATTTTCTCACATTTGACTATAGAGGAAATATGTCTCCCTTGTTTATCTTCCAGACATGAATATGACCACTAATAATTTAGTTCGACGCTTACTAAGAAATCATTTCACGTGATTATGGAACCATATAAACTTATTTTGTAACACATGAATATAGGTATAAAAGTAAACATTTCATTCTAAAACAATTTATTAACTTGCGTTGCTAGGTATTTATATTAATGGGTGCGGGTGAAGATACATAACATTTAGATGGGTGCAAGTTAAGAACATTATCTCGGTTAAGGTGATGATGAACATGGACGCATTTTCCTATGTATGAATATATATTTAAATAAATCTATTTTTTTTTTACATACAGAAAGTCAATCCTTAATTATACCCTTTCGACAAGCACATAAGAACCTCCTTCAAATGCACGGGCTAGCAGTCAGGTTAGAGATTGAGGTGAGGGGGACGCAAGATAGCAAGGAGGTTGATGAAAGTAAAATAAATATCCTGAGATCCAAGGCGGGCCGAAAGTCTGCAATGTCCACAATAAGTGTGGCAAGGAAAACACAATTAACGATGGCTGCTAAACATGCAAGCATGGACCAGGCATCTAGATCGTTTGACAGGAAGCCACAAAGAGACAGGTTAACAATAAAATTAGAGAGATTATTTCAACATTTAAAACTTCCTATTATATTCAAGTGTGCGGCTGTGACCAGAGGACAATGAAATCAGAGAGTTTATATGAATCTATACACCCTACCGTGTTCAAGTGCATTGCTGTGACATGATAACAATGAAACCAAAGAGGTTATTAAATTTACTACACCTTTGTAAGTCGAAAAGTTGCAGCTGTGAAAGGTGATCGAAGATTTTAGAGAGACTGTTAAATTATGAACAATGTCTCAACTCTAAATGCTGTGCCAGTGACAGGTTGCCAAGTATTAGAAAGTGAATATTGGAATTTGGAAATAACGCCATCTACTTGCATTACTCTTGTGTTATCCACAAGACAAAAGAAAAGGAGAAACATGAGGTGCAAATACGTGACTTAGGAGCAGAAGAATTAATGTACAATTTTCTGTTTTGAACTTGGCACATTTATGTTTAGTGGCGAGTTTCAGAGACGTGCTCAGATTTGAAAACTGGAAGAAAAACTTCACCATGTCCAACGGTAAGTTTTCTATTATGCTAGTACATTGACAATGTTTATTTTCAAGTGCTGCAACTGTGATAGATTGACAGGAGAATCAAGCAAGTTATTAAAAAGCTTTAAACTTCCTATTATGGTCAAATATTGCGGCTGAGACAAGATGATAAAGGAAACAGATCGCCTATTTCAACCTCTTCAACATTCTATTTGCAAGTACACAGACGTCATAGTTCACCAACGAAATCAGGAATGTTACTTAAATGTCCAAAAAAATATTTTATGTTCCAGTGATACGGTTGAGACAGATTTTGAATGTTTGCAGATGCAGACTGGAAACTCAAAAATAAACACAAATTATTCATTACTCCTTTGATATTGTGGTTGCTATGGTTAAATGCTGAAATGCAATCGGGGTTAGCTCCAAAGTATAAACTAATGTTGCAAGCTCAAGTAACAACGATAATGAAGATGAGACCGAGACATAGAAACCAAAAAGCTAAGGTAAATGGGTGGAAATCAGGCATCTCCAAGGCAACCTTACGATCTGAAAACAAAAAGGAGATGACTACAAAAAAGCAGCGCCGACAATGACAAGCATAACATGCATGGCAAACGAATAAGGAGACTACAAGGAGATTGGTTGCAGGGTGTAGGTACATAAGATATATTTACTGAAAAGACTATAGAAACTTTCAAGCAATGAAGAAGAAAAACTCACAAGCGAATGCATAAGAATAGTGTAGAGCCAGTTTCCACCATGTTTCTCTCTTCCCCAGCGTTCCTCTTCAATCCGTCTCTTCTCCTTCATTCTCAGGGGCCTGCGTTCTCTCCAGACTGGCTGCCTAACTTCCCTCCATACGCTGAATAAAGTTATTATTTATTTTACATATTCACCAGTTCTCTTCAACTTCCAAATGCCCTAAAGGTAACGTTTCTTTCCAGCTTTTCTTGTTTAAGATACTTCAACTTCCTATCTATTTAAATTCCTTATTATAATAATGATCTTTGAACAACTAATAAATTATTAATTATTATCGAATATCATTAAAGAATACTTTTTACAAAACAATTAGTTTATTTATTTATTTATAACTCTTTACTTAATATTTTATAAACCTAATTTATTTAATTTTCATCTTAAATTCTAGTTTTATTTCCTCAATGCTATTTTAATTAATTGAGTACAAATTCCATCAAATATTATGTTAACTGCATAAACTAATCACACACAAAACAACAATGATGCAATTAAACACTTACACAAAATCCCGAAAGGTCACAACAGAGGGGCACTACATTGGTCAAAGAAAACCCTAAAATTCCCACTATCTAATTTTTAATTCCAAAGCCCAATTCCTAATTTTAATTCATTAAAAGGCTTTTCTATTTTTAAATTTTAAAACACTTTTAAATTTCAAATATAATTCTCATGTAGACTCATAATCTCCTTTAAATCAAATCTCAAATATGATTTCCATTACCTTTATAATTTAAATCAAATATTCAATAAAGACAATATAATTCCTTTATTCAAAATTATTCATTAATAAACAAATCAATTGATAACTCAATCTAATTAATTAAATAATTCAATTCCTTAGTAACTAAATAATTATTTAATTGATTTAAACCCAATTAACAAATGAGATAAATTGCATTTAATTATCGAAACTAAATAGATTAAATCATCTTTTAGACTATATCCACTATTAATCTAATTAATTAATAAACTAAATCTAGTTTATTAATTAATCAAATCAAACAATAACCCAATCATTATTTTATTAATTTCATCAAATAATTCAATAAAATAAAGCACATTTCAACATTGCAACGAAATGCATTTAATCATCAATTAAACTACACAAGTCATTTAATAAACTTTAAACTTGAAATTAAATAAACACTCAAGGGGAACTGACCAAGTTAAAACAACTAACCCCGACGACAACCTGATGACATGCTATGACTAGGGTGATGACTTGGCTTGGAAAACCTAGCTACTATCTCCCAATCAATTACCATTGGTAAATTGACATGCTCACACCTGTGAAACCAGGTGGAGTCGATGTCATGTACCTGCAAACCTACAACAAAGAACATGTCAAACGTGCCACATATATATATATGTTATGATCAACCACACCGTGAAGAGGGAATCTCAGAATTGTAGGGCGCTCGCAAGCGAGTGATACAATCCGCCCCTTTCACCAATACAGTATCTCTAACTGACGCATCTAACATCAAAGATATGATCAATAGCATACAACATCATTTAATCAGATATCTTCTAAGTTACTCCAAATCATGTCATAAGATAACATCAGAATAAAATAACATCACATCAACATATAGCGTCCACATCATTTAATCAATCATGATCACAAGGAATCAAGCTCCAAAGTCAAAGCATGTTCAGACACAATTGTCACCTTATAATATAACATGAGCATCACTAAATAGTTAATGATTAAATAATCACCAAGTTCACAGTCACATCATAAGCATAATCAGACATGCAAGGAACCTTGCCGAACCAAATATCCAAAATGGAGGGGTGTTACATCCTCCCCCACAAGGGTTAGGCTTACTCCTGGAAGCCTACAGACAAGAATAGGGATAGAACTCCCTCAAAGCCAACTAACACATTATCAGCCTATATGTCCAACATGGTGAAGCATCCCACCATCAAATCTCCAAATCTCATAACCATAGATTTAACATACATAGTGCCCTATGCACCAATACACATCTTCAAGAATCATCAAAAGGCCACACCTAATGTAATATCATTTCAATGTCTACACCAGGCAAGGTATGCAACATTATTTTTTCAATGTTCATCTAACTTTTTGCATTTAAATCCAAGTATAATAGTTTAACGTTTATATGATCTCTTAAGTCTTAACAATAAAGTTGGGGACTATAGGTCTCACCAACAACATATGCACCTATAATGCAATTATCTTTAACATGCAATTGTTTCACTAATTCCTTCTCTCTAAACTTTTATTTGCTGCAAAACGATTTTCTATTTAATTTATACCTTTTTCCATAGTTACGAATGCAACTTGGGGACTTAGGTCATTTACCCAAGGTTCGATTGTAATAAAACAAACTTTCATGAATACATAAACATTTCTCATAAGATGCAACATACCTCACACACTTAAGGGCATGCATCCTCATTAATCCAATGGAAAGAGAGAGAAGACAAGATATTTACAGTACGAAAATAGACACAAATGTAATCATGGTTTCATCATCACATGCACTTTCACGCAATGCATCAACCACATGAGAGCATGCACAAATCTCTATAATTACACATATTCATTCATTTCCTATTATCATATTTCATAATTCTCTATTCAATACTACATGCAAAAGACAACTTCAACACCACATAAGGGTCAATCAAGCAATCACTTGCACAAGAGGTAAGGCACGAGAGAACACACATCATATACTTGCATGGAGAAGAGAAACAACAAAACTCCAAAGGAGAATGCACACCAAAGGAACTTCTTGGCACCTTCAAGGTCCCACAAACTTTCCAAGAATACGAACCAAGAAACCAAGCAAGGGCAATTTTAGGTGACACATGTCACCTGTAACCCACCAACAAACACACTACAACCACACTCAAGAACCACACAAGGGTCACCTCCTTTTACACAACAAAAGGCCATGCATCAAGAAGGAGGCAAATCAAAACACACTTCTTGGTAGGCTCATGGCCTAACCAACTCTCACAAAGCATTCAACAAAATACATGCAAGGGTGGAAACAACCACAAACTGATTGTCGTCCACCACACACAACACATCAAAATCACACACAACACAATCGTCCATAATGCATTCTTCCAATAGAAAGGATATCTGCGCATTGCGCACTACACCGAGGACCCTATCCTTCCCACTGGTTTCCTGCACCATTGGACCTATACCACTTAATGACAAATTTTGGGCAAACAAGACAAATCAACCCTAAAATGAAAACAACATGAAAGAGAAGAACAACTAGGTCAATACAATGGCTCATAGTGCCCAGAGTATAAACCTACACAACTTACAACATAATGGGTCCAACATAATCCCAAAGTTCCCAATGTTTAAACCTTGGCTCTGATACCATGTGTAATGCCCCGCCATGCGACCCTAGAGGAAGTTGCAATTCACTACTTAAATGCACCAATTTTTTTTTTTTTAATTTTTAAGTACAAATAACATATAAGATGAATACACATTTCCAACAACCTCTAAGGCCATGAGACAAAGATTACTTTAGAACCCAAACAACAACAAACATAATAAAAACTGAAACATTAATTACTTAAGGAAATGAGACAACATACATTCCATACAAGATAACTTGCAATGAAGGGAAGATAAACCAAAAGATTTCAATTAACAATATATAAACCATAAGATTACAACACTCATTCCCCGAATGAGGTAATTCCAACACAATGATTACATAATACAAATTCCACCTCGATAACAACTGAGGGGTAACAAAATACAATAAGAACTGAAAGAAATAAGTGTGAGAAGAATCTGATTCCCACGAGCTCTCCAACTGGAAAACACGATCACACGAACATGAAGAAGAACCAACGGATTTAAGATGCACGCCACCTAACCACATGGAATCCAAAAGGTTCCACTCCCTCCATGCTAGGAGATAGTAACCATGAGTTCCTACCCAAGGCCATCTACCACTAGACACGGATCACACAAAGTTGATACAAAATAAAACCAAGACCTCATCACATAACTGAACAGTCATACGTACAACTCTAGGTACGACTCACACAACATTGCCACAGGTTACATTGCTTCCAGACATATAATAGACCAAGAGTATCACATAAAACGTATACAAACTGCTGACTTAGGAAGAGTGTCATCGCATAGTTCATCAAGGGATATCCTCTGGGAATCTTCCTAGGCCCCGGCCCCCACTACACGGGTTATCCTGGTAGCCTCTACCGCATTCCCGACACCCATGCTTACTCATGCGGAACCAAATACCTCTCGTAAAGATGAGATAGATGATCTTACCATTCCAGGCCTTCCCATCTCATCCCAACTCTACAACAAGCCCTTGGGTCCATGAGCAAGGCATACTTAATCTTATTTAAGGTTTGATGCATCCTAAACTTCTAAAAGTTTATTTAGTTATCACTGAATTAACCAACTTACAAAGGGTTATCCTAGCACCACTTTGTGTGCCGGCGCCCATTGTAAGCCACTCTCCTAAGACAACACGCATGGTAATAACCAGAATAGGTAACAAGATAAACACAACCTCTCCATTCAAGGAGGTAGCAATCAAGGACTCACTCCAACACTAGAGGTAATAAGGTTAAGACCCTCTCCAAACACTAGAGGAAAACAACAAACAAAAACACTCTATCCTAGGAGGCACATATTACAAAACTTTCTCTTATTCCCAAGGAGGCACAAATTACAAAACTCAAACGTGAAAACCGGTTGAAACGACATGGTGAAACTATACAAATTTTTCATAACATATCAAAGGTTGACTCACATGCCACAACCGATATTGATAAAAGAATCCCCAAATGGAAGACTTTCAATACATTCACACTAATTCCACAACACAACAAATACGAACAATTAACCACTGAGAACATTGCAGACAATGAAGTGAGCTACTGTTCGGATTTCCTAAATCCAATCAAACACAGTGTTCATGACTTGCATTTATCCAATCAATTGAACCTATCTCTTTTCATGACATAGAAGTATTCAAAGAATAGATCATTTACTCTAAACCACACATCCATATTCTAAAATCCAAACATTTCAATAAATAACATCATTGAATTGTAATCACTCCAATTAATAAATCTACATCTCACAATCATATATCGTAATTAAATCCATTTGTTTTATAATGCATTAGATTAAATAAATTACTCTTTATTTTGACCTAGCAATAAATCAACAACCCAATCTCAAATGATTCATTAAATCCTTTGTTACTTCTAAGTTTTCTCATTTGTATTCTATATTTAGAACAATTTGATAAGGAGACGTTTAGATCAAATAAATCAGTCTTTCTTTCAATTCGCATTAATAAATCAACTAAATCTCATCTCTACTTGAATACGAATACATTCCAACAAATTTACTTAATACTTAAATCATACTGTTGACATTTAAGCATCTATAACAATTCTTTATATTTCATTTCCCAATCTCATATTTTATTAAAAATCAATCTTTAAAATAAAAGCATTTCATTATCTAAACTCTACCCTTTAAAATAAATCGTTGACTATGCAAAATTCAATGTTCAAAAAAAATAATTCATTTGAATATAAAAAAAAAATCCACTTTTGCTTCTTTTCCGAATCAAAATCATCTTACAGTTATCTATGTTTGAAACTATCCCTTAAATTTCATTTGACACAGTTATCCATAACAATCGAAATCAAATTATAAATAAATCAAACTGTTGACACAAAAATCCTCTGATTGGACTAAGTCAATCGTTATCTCTAAGTTTCACTATTATATTCTAAATCAAGATATTTTAATAAATAAGTGTTTAAATTAAATCGCTTAATCCATAATTCATCATAGGATAAATCAATCAAAGTCAAAATTCTAAATGAAACGTTTGATCATACTTCTATTTCATTTCATCTCAACAAATGAGATAAACGTTTTACGCTCCTCTTTTAACTATTACAATATTATCTAACATATGCCTTCGAAACATTATTTTATGTTTCAAGGATTTGCTATTTATTCCTGGATATCAATAATGAAATTTTTAATAAGGATGTTCGATTAATTAAATGAACTCCGTTTATTTCAACTTGATGATCAAAGTCAACTCCTTAAATAAATTACATTTTCATATATTTCACTTAATCATAGTTTGTTCCTTATTATTTTACATAAACAAATATGTCTTCAATGTACATTTAAATAGTAGCTCAAAATCAATTCTTTTAAAAGAAATTACGGCTATTTATTTAAAATATCAAATTCTTCAATAAAAACTCGCATGACTATTATAATATTTCAACTAATCATCTAACACCCTCTAATATGCCAAATAAAATATTAATTAAATAAACTATTATTTTATTTGCATAAAAAAAAATTATTTGAAGCTTAAATTTAAACCCCCATTTTAAAATTCCCATATATCATAATTTATTTAATTAAAATATTATATTTATATATATATTTTAATAATATATAAATATATATACATATAATATTATAATATTATAATATATGTATTATATTTATATATTATAAAATATACATATAAATTTACACATTTAAATAACAAATAAACAATAATCAAACTTTTAAAACTTTTATCCATATATATATTTTTTTGTTTTACAAGGTCTGAAGCCCTAAAAACACAGTCCCCTGCCTCCTGTGGGCGGCAGGGCTGTGTGCTCCGCCCACCGCCCGTCGCCACCCACGGCGGTGGGGCTGTGTGCAAAGCACACAACATCCGTTGCCCACGGCGGCGGAACTGTGTGCTTTGCACACAGTGACCGTCGCTCGCGGCGGTGGGGGTTGTGTGCCGAGCACACAGAACCCAACCCTTGGCGGCGACGACAGTGGTGGTGGTGGTGGGGGTTGGTCTCCCCACCCCACCAAAATAAATAAAATTTATTTTTATTAAAATAACTTCACCCATAACAAAAAAAAAATGAAATCCAACAAACTAAAATAAAATAAAACAAACCCTGCGTCTGGTAAAAACCAGAATGCTATTTCTCCCAGAAATTTCTTTTTAAAACAACCCCCATTAATTAAATTTATAAGCAAATTAACTATCCTTTCACAGCCCCATTTGGGCAAATTTTTCTTGAAGAGGAAAACCTAAAAAGAAGATTAATAAGGCACAATAGAAAAGAACCTGATTTTTTTCTCCACAATTTTGAAACCTTCTTCCATGTGTTCTCCAATCCTTCCCTTCAATTCAGCTCCATCAAAGCCTCCATCTCCTTCAAGATTTCAAGCAAACCCATAGCCCACCAAATTTTCTCCAAATTCCAAGCATAAAAATTATGAGCCATTTCTTTTAAAAAAAAAAGGTTTTATTCAATTTTGGTCAAAGAAAACCCTAAAATTCCCACTATTTAATTTTTAATTCCAAAGCCCAATTCCTAATTTTAATTCATTAAAAGGCTTTTCTATTTTTAAATTTTAAAACACTTTTAAATTTCAAATATAATTCTCATGTAGACTCATAATCTCCTTTAAATCAAATCTCAAAATATTTCCATTACCTTTATAATTTAAATCAAATATTCAATAAAGACAATATAATTCCTTTATTCAAAATTATTCATTAATAAACAAATCAATTGATAACTCAATCTAATTAATTAAATAATTCAATTCCTTAGTAACTAAAGAATTATTTAATTGATTTAAACCCAATTAACAAACGAGATAAATTGCATTTAATTATCGAAACTAAATAGATTAAATCATCTTTTAGACTATATCCACTATTAATCTAATTAATTAATAAACTAAATCTAGTTTATTAATTAATCAAATCAAACAATAACCCAATCATTATTTTATTAATTTCATCAAATAATTCAATAAAATAAAGCACATTTCAACATTGCAACGAAATGCATTTAATCATCAATTAAACTACGCAAGTCATTTAATAAACTTTAAACTTGAAATTAAATAAACACTCAAGGGGAACTGACCAAGTTAAAACAAGTGACCCCGACGACAACCTGACGACATGCTATGACTAGGGTGACGACTTGGCTCGGAAAACCTAGCTACTATCTCCCAATCAATTACCGTTGGTAAATTGACACGCTCACACCTGTGAAACCAGGTGGAGTCGATCATGTACCTGCAAACGCAGCAACAAGAACGTAACCGAGCGTGCCACATATAGCGCCAGTCAACCACGCGTGAAGGCGAAATCTCATGGTAGAGGCTGCGCGAGGAGTGATTTTCCTTTGTCGCATCATCGTCACGAACCCAAAAGAACTAATAACAAGCGGAACAATTTTTTTAAAAAAAAAGAACATATAAACTTTTAATACTTAAGTATTATAACATAACAATGTATTATGAGGCACAACTAGTTCCAATGGGGTACACGAAGTGACATGACTACACTAACCCATAACAACGATAATAAGATAACAATAATTAATCAATTACGTAAATCTATTCATTCCCATTTCATCATTTAAAATATCTATTAACCAATAACCATATTCATAACATATGTACATAAGACAACGAAAGATACTATAAAGATATAAAGTGTTACATATTTCGATAGATACAACATAACATAGCCAACTATTACAAGTGACAGTTCTTGAATAAATACATGGCCTGAATATACATTACATTCATAAGACCATACAATACAACTGAAAATACATCTCAATAACTACATATACAATTTACAACAAGGTCATCCCAACACACGTGGGAGACAATTCATCAATGAATATATTACATCAGGAGTATAACATACATCTAGTACAATGAATTACTGGATCATCAACATCCTCCAAAATCCTGCAATAAAAGATATATCTGCAATAGAAAGGGAAACCCAACGGGGTGAGAAGCACGTTCCACCCAACCACCCCCGTGCTGAGAGTAGACAAGGAAGGGTCCCCGACCAAGCACGCCTAACAAACACAAAGACTAACTCCAAAAGACAACTTAACATCCAAGACCACTTATAAACTCAACAACGACAAATCCAAAGGCACAACAACAAACCACTTCTAAACATAACAATAAAACACCTTCCCAAATAACAACTAGTCACACACAAAACTTCAATGAACTCAAGGCATAATAACAAAGACTTCATCCAACAATAACCAAAGAGAAATCAACCAAATCACTTAACCACTACAATCACAATATTACTTAACAACGACAATCACAAAGTCACATAACACGAGGTTACAATGCTTCCAGAGAACAAAGATCATGAACATCGCACAATAACTGATTAACTATCGACATAGTAAGAGTGTCATGCATAAATTACCATGAGTTACCCTGGCTCAACCTTCCTAGGCTATCGGACCCCCATCCTGGGTTACCCTGGCTTGCCTCTACCGGCCGCCGGACCCTCACGCAAAACTATGCATCCCATCTCATCTCGAGCCTTATCATTCACTTGCTTCACGAGAGAGACATTCTTTATCTTTATTAGTGTGAAAGATCCCCATTAATTCTTTTAGATTATCACTTAGTTAAACTCTAGGTGAGTTACCCTGGCGCCCCTTTGTGTGCCGGACCCCCACAAAGAGCCACTCTCTTATCGACAATACACAAGGTACAATATCACAATAGATAACCAGACAACATAATCTCTCCAACCAAGGAGGAAACAAAGCAAGGAAACTCACTCCGAACATTGGAGGAACCCAAATACGAAAACACACTCCTTCCCAAGGGAGGTACAATCTCATTACCATCTCCTATTTTCTAGGAGGCACAAATCCCCGTTCGTGGAAACCGGGTACAACATCATAGTAACACTCTATATCATTCCCAAGGTGATTCACAAACTGACCCTCTACACAAAACATCCCACTCTAGAGAACTTCTCTGAAAGACTTACATAGACCCTTAACCCCATTTGCCCGACACAAAGAATAAATAATCTCAAGAAGAAAAGTTACATTTAACCAAAGCCTTAAAACAAATTAAAATGAATAATAATTTTCACCCAATAAATCAATCAATTGCACGTGAAAAACTCATTTAAAAACAACACAAATTAATTTATTGCAATCTTCACAACTAAACTATAATCCTATAAACTTTCAAATTAACCAACCAATTTAATTATAATTACAAAACTTTATTCCCAATTTCTAATTAAACTAACATATAATAACTTATAAGAATTATCATATTAAAACGTAATCACAATATATATAAATCTCTTATATATATATAAATATACAAAATAAAATAAATACATAAAAACTATATTTAAAAACATTCTATAAAATTGACATTTATATCCTGTTTTGTTTTAAAGAAAAATTATAACTTTAAAACAAATAT
>VDFB02246597.1:0-27730 GCA_007258455.2 Sequoia sempervirens
TCTTGTCTCATTAATGTGTTTGGAATAACACTTGTTTAGGATTTTACACATCTTCTATCAATCATAGCTTCAAACTTATGACCTTCGGGTCCTTCCAACAATTTTCTTTCTTCAATAACCTCCACCAGATCATTTGGTAAATATTCAGACACATCTAAAACTGAAATAATCCTATTGAGAAAATAATCAACTAGTACATTGTCAATCTTAAGTCTTTCGATTGGAGAGCATGCACTCCACATTTCACCAACCTTTTTCATATCACCTTTATTTAGCATCATTCGTATATCCTCTAGATCAAAGGATTAAGATCCTAACAAAAATACTTCTTCATTCTTCTCTTCTTTCAAGATAGTGATAACATCTTCTATGATAGATTTTCTCCTTTTAGATTCGGGAGGGGATTCACCAATGACATCTTCCAATTCTTTCTTACTATAGGAAGAGCCCACTTCAAACTGACTAGGCATTGACATACTAGAGCATAGATTCACCTTTAGGGATGCAAGATAAGTTCTATAAACACTTACATTTTCCTCCATCGATTCCAAATACCCATAAATTTGTTTTCCGACAAGAATATCATATTCCCACTCAACATTCTCTCTTCCCGATAGCGAGCTTAGAAAGTAAAATATCAAACATATGAGCAAAGAACCAAAACAAAAAGGATATCCTCAACCAAGGACATTCTAACATTCTCAATTAGGTTTTCTTGTAAAAGGATACACAAATCAAACATGTTTTCTTTAACCATCATGTGTGCAAGATATATAGCAATAGCCGAAGTTGAACCTTCATGATTTCTGAAATAGATTTTATAAGAAATGTCGTACACAACATACCTTAAATTATTTATCAATAGAGCTCGAGAGTCTTTTTCAATACTAGTAAGCTCCTCTACATCTCTATATTTTACAGTTTTCTTCTCAGGGAGGTCCCCAACACTGCATAAACCATTAATCACTTCAATTGCTTCCTTCGTGATCAGGTAGGGTTTGTCCAACATAATGTTGTCTTTATTGAATTGACTTAACAAGAACAAGATAGATTCTTTATCTGAAAACCAAGGAAATTCTCCCCATAAATCCACACCTATGGTTTTTATGCTCTGTAATTCATTTTTCTTCAACCCTAGTTCCATTTCCTTCATCTTCCTATGATTGAATTCTTCCAATTCAACACCCTTCATCTTCAATAGAATATTGTCACTTGATCCTTTTTCCATCATCATGCTTATCTTTCTTGAATTCATTATTTTTCAATCAAAACTTCTTCCTTTTCACTTCTTCCCCTTTGTAAACTGAGAAATAACTCCTAATTATCTGTAATAATTCCTTCAATTTACCTCAAAATTGCTTCAAATCACTTTGAGATCGCTTCAGGATTGCTCCAAGTCATTTTTCAAACTTCTTCAAGTGCACAAGTGATCAAGAAGGCTTATGAATTTGACTTCATGCACCATCAATTTTCCCTAATTCACATTAAATGAGGAAAACTTCAAAAAGTTGATAAAACCCTTATTTCTCTGCACTATAAACCCTAAATCAGTCTGCAAAATAATATTCTTGCAACTTTTCTCTAGTTTCTTTTCCATAACTTATGTTTACTCATTCTTTACAATATATCCTCATGTCAAAATCTGACACACCATACATCTAAGGGGTTTGCATAGTTTTTTGTTAATGCTCCCCCTAAGACCATGCTAGGTCTAATTCTTGGAGGAATTTTCTATACCAGATGATGGTACAAACACATATATTAGTAGCCATTAAAGGATTGATTCATTCTGCCTCCATTGAACCTATTCATCATCACTTGACTAATCATTCACCTGAGATCTACATTTAGTAGCTTTATGGCCAAATTTCTTCCATGAAAAAAACTATCTAGAAAATCAATTCATTTTACTTCTACACTCAGTTGCCTTGTGACCAAATTTGTTACATGAAAAGTAGATTCCATTGAAAGAGGGATACCTTTGGGAATTAGGTTGTCTCATAGGAGGTCTTCTACAAAATTTTCTTGAATTTCCTTTTTGCTTCCCTTTGTCTTGATTCTTTTGATTATCTTTTGAGCTTTCACTTGTTTCATTTCTCAAGCCACCTTTATCTTTACTTGGTTTATGTCTAGCAATCAAATAATCAAGCTTGTTCGAGCTAGATTTGAATTTATTCTCTTAGAGTTTTGCTTTGTCTAGTTCTACTTTCAAGTTCACCACCTCTTGTTAAATTCTAGTGCATTCATCATTCTTTCTCTACACCATTGTATTCATACATCCTTCAATTCTTGTCTTCTCTTCCACTAGCACTTTCAATCTGATGATGTCTTATTTTAGCTACTCACTCACTTTTCTATGTCTTTCTTTGAATTTCTCTTTCAATTTCCAGACACATTCATTTTCATCTTCAAGATTTTCTTTCAAATCTTTGTTTTCATTTTCAACTTTATCAAGATCTTCAAGTGCAACCCAAAGCTCTTCTTTATCATCCATTTGATCAACCTTCAAGATCTTCCTCAAGTGGTTAAGCTCTTCACCAAGGAACCAAAGATCTAATACCAATTGTTAAAAGGCACAAGACAATTAAGAGGGGGGTGAATCAATTGTCACCAAATTCAATCAAAAAACTTCAAACACTTATCAACTTCACAACCGCACTAATCTGTTATTAAGTATGAATATGTAATGTAGATAATAGAAAGAAAAATCAACACAATGAAAACTAGATTTTATGCGGAAAACCCAATAAGGTAAAAACCACGGTGAGGATTAACTCGCAATATAAAGTGATAGAAAAACCAAATATAAGACACTCACTTCCAAGAGATCATTGCCCGAATACAAAGGCTCACTACCTATAGAAAGGACTCATTGTCCAATAGGGAGGCTCACTACCTACAGAAGGATTACAAAACAAAATTGGCTTCACAGCTGAAATGAATTCATGAGAGTGCACATAACAAGTGTTGATACAATTCCAATTATGCTTAATAAACTAACTTAACACACTTCATCATTTTTGCACTTCTTCACATTTGCATCAAAATTATTCCTCGCTCTCTTCTCTTCTTTAATTCTTCAAAATTTTCCTACATATAAATCTAACCTATTCACAAGCATCAATTAGGTTAGCCTAATTAGATGCAACCCTTATTCATCAAAGATATCAAATGTCGGCTTTAAGCATTCACAAAATCTTCCAGCAACAATTCAAATGATCAACACGCTACATCATGTCGACATGGACCTAAGATAGGTCACACATATATCCATCCGCAAAACAAAATTAATTCACCATACCATCAATTATCCATGAGGTCGGCCATAGATAGGCCTAATAGAAACAACAAAATAATGTTGATACACCATACAAGCACCTGAGCATGAGAGATTCTGAACATACATGCTTTCAATATCCATAAACTAATTCCCAAAACCGCAAGCAGCAACTATCAACCGCAGAGGATTGCGGACCAAGATACCAAAGGATGTAGACTGGATACCATTACAAATACCGGACCAAAATACCAGATCAAACAATAACTTAGTTTTGTAGTCAACAACCCATATAATAGGGTGACATCAATGACAACATAAAACTATATAGTAAGCCATTCTTCTTCATTATTCCAACACTTTTTTGTGCCTATCTTCATATTACACCATCACTTGGTTATATCTATAGTAGCTATCAAGAAATGACATCATTTGTGGCCCATTTACAATTTGTAGTACTTCGCCCAATGAGGGTGCCAAATAGTTGTCCTTTTTAGAAGCTCTTTTCAAATTTCTAAAATCCACACACAATCTAATTTCTCCATTTTTCTTTCTGACCGGAACTAAGTTGGCCAGCCATGTAGAATGTCTAATGGGAAAAATAATGCAAGCAGACAACAACTTCTGCACTTCCTTGAAGATAATGGGTTCCAACAACACATTAATTGGGCGTTGATGCTGCCGGAAGGGTCTCACATTTGGCTTGAGGGGAATGGTATGAGTGATAATTGACGTATCATATGTTTTAAGTTTTTTATACCCCCAAGCAATCACATCATGATAATTGCACAAGGAATCCACAATTCCTTTTCTTTCCTCTGGGGTGCATACTTTACCAATAAATAAAAAAATTACATCTTCTGTAGTACCCTAGTTGTCAGCATCACACTGATTATCTATAGACTCCCTCTTGGTTTGTTGATCTTGGTCTTTGATGTGAGCTAAGTCAAATATCCTTTCTAACTGAACCATGCCTTGTGGTATGGTCTTGGTCTTCAAATTGATTACCCCTTCAATATCAAGCTCAACTTCCTCAAGCTCCACTTCATCTATGATTTGGGAAGAAAATACATCTAAACTAGTAATGAAGTCAAGGATATTCTTGTCATCATTAAACACTCGAAAATGAGTGACATTATTAGGTACTAATGGGGTGGAAGTGATCTCTACAGTAAATTTCTTTAAGCTAGTTAATGATAGGGGTTGGAGGGTACTAGCTACCTGAGCTAAGGCATCAGTAGTCTAATTCTTTCTACGAGGGATCAACTAAATATTGAATGCATCTAGCCCCTCTATGAGATCCCATACTCTATGCTTATAGTTTGCTAACCTTCTATCATGGCATGAGTATAATTTTCTAACCTGCTTGACAACAAATTTAGAATCTTTAAAGACTTGCAACATTTTGACTTTCTTCCTCAATGCCATTAGTAACCCATGGACTAATGCTTTGTATTTTGCTATGTTATTGGTGCAATATAATTGTAATCTATGGGTAGAAAATTAAGTCTTACCCATAGGATTGATTAACTCGAAGCCTGCTCCCACTCCTTGCTTGGATTTTGATCCATCAAAGTGCAACATCCAGAACTTAGACGGCTTGTTGCTTCTGGAGTTGATGGAGCATATATCTATCCTAACATCCTAAGGAGGCTACCTATTTATTTTTGTATCCTTATGTGACCATTGGCTCTTAGACTGGTTTTGATTTTGTTGTTCTTCTGTAACCTCTTTTGGAATAATCTATACTTTTATGTGATCTATTGCTATTTGACATAGGAAAAATTCAAACTTGGAATGGGCTACATCATATACTCTGCACCAAATGGGTAGCAATAATTCTTTGAAATTCATCCTAGCTCCTAAACTGAGCTAATATTGTATGCATTTTTGCATAAATTCTTGGAAGCCTTCAAACAACCCAAGGTGGTCGTCCTCTTGGAACTCTACATTATCATACTTAATAAAACTTCAGTGTTGTTAGGAAGGGAAGTTAAATTAATGGGGGCCTCACATAGCACAAAGACCTCTTTCTCTTCTTCTTCCTCTTGACCTTGGTAAATAGCGAGGAAGTAGTTACCCAACTCCGTCTCTGCAAACAACACCTCATTTGTGTTATTATACTCAGTGATCATGAATTTCATCCTAGGTTCTTGGTCAATGCAAATTTTATTAGGTAGTCCTTTCCATGGCAGCCATAAGTGAGAATAGTTAGTTTCTACATAACCATTAAGAGCCCAAGTAAATTCCCTCCCCATTATGATGCCATAAGTGTCTGAGATGTTAGCAACTTGAATATCGATGACTTGCTACACTCTTGGGTCAATTGCGACTTGCATAGGGATTATACTCAATTCCCCCACTATGTTCACCTCATTCTTATCAAGCTGAGTCACCTTTCGCTTGGATGGGGTCAAAGTTATTGCTAGTTCCTGGCACACTATAAGGGGAATGACATTAGCTGAGGTGCCTAAATCTAGCAAGAAACTGTGGAGATTTTTCCCAAATATATAGATTGTTAACAAGAAGGGAGGAGTGTTCAATCTTCCTTGAAATAGTCCCATAGAGACATCAACCTAGGCTACTTGAGCCTTATCCTTGTAATTATTCTTATCTCTTGTTTGTACTTGACTTTGCTCTTTGGTTGGTGGTTTGTCTAATGGTGAATTTTATTGTATTGTTGGTTGGGTGATTGTTCAGGTCTTTTCACCACAATTTCCTTGATCACGGGCTCATTTTCAAATATTTCAAATGAGACTCTCTTTGCTACCACCTATTGAGTTGATCTTGATGGGGAAATTATGTTCAATGACTGAAAAAAGCCATTTCGAACAGCAGGTATCTTAGCAACTCAAAGGTTGGAAAAATTATCTTTACTTTCTTAAATTCCTCAACCACGTATTCCCTCATTTGTTCAATATTTTCTTTGAAATAACTACCTTGGGAAGCTTTAGCCAATTGATCGGGAGCTAGGTTGGGCTGCCTATTCCTATTGAAATATTGGGTTGGCACTTTAGGGTAAGTGGGGTTGTTGCTAGCATTTGGATCAAGTGTAGTATTAAAATTTTTGGGTGGGGTGGAGGTTGTAAGAGGGCCACCAACTTTCCTATTCCTTAAGTTATACGAGGATGCTCTTTGGTGGAACATATGAACCTCTTCTATTTGTTGTCCTTCCTCTTCCTTAGGACCATTATCTATTGAATCAAAGAGCTGAGATAGAGAGCTCTCATTACTTACCTCCTCTGCTTCTCCTTCCTTGGTTGCGGCCTCCTTCTCGGATGAGTTGTTGTCACTTTGCGGGAAAGGAGCTTGGTTGACCACTAGCATTGAGGAATTATACAACTTTGATGGAACAACGTCTCTGCATCTTGAATCATCAATGACATTTTGGACTTCTACTTGAAATATATCTACCATTTTTTAGAACTCTCGATGTTCAAGCTCATAATGTCTATTAGTCTTATGAATTTTGTACCATCTGGATAAGGTAACTTCAGCTAAGTAAACTCCACTTGTTGATTTGTTTGTGCCACCTGGCTGGTCAAGAGGTGTGCGAACGCTCCATTGTTTGGCCTAGTATTCCACATTCTATTTTTCCTTTGTGATGGCCTTCTTTCAAAGTTCTTCCCTAAGTTCTAACCTCTTTTGTAATTTTTTCCCTAAGACGTACTAGAATTGTGATTGTCTCAATGGAGGTTGGCCTGAATGCTCCTCTAAAAATCCTGTACTTGGTTTTTTTGGTTTCTCAGATGAATCATCTTAGTGAACAACTTCTTCACTAATTCAACCAATTCATCAATCGAGTCCTTATCTACATTATTCTATGGAGGCACTAAGTTTTGAATAAAAATGGGTTGTGCCAAAGGTTGGTTCTATTTGGCAGCTGGGAATTTTGAATTTTGCAGGTATGAAGGCACTTGAGATTGTTGTGCATAAGCTTGTTGTGGTAGAGCCTGTAGGTAGTTGGGTACTGATGGAGCTTGATTTAATGGTTTCCCTAGATGTGGAACTATTGGAAGCTATGAAACTTAATTCATCAATGGAGTTTGGTGTTCCAAAGCATGGGTAATTCCATGAATTTAAGTAGGGTTGGCAGTTGGCCCTAATGAGGGCAATGGACCTACAATGTGCTATCCCAAATCCATGCTATCCTTCATAGCTTCTGCATATGCATCCATTAATCTTGCAGGTGGTTGATGCATCCTCTTAACTAAGGTAGATGTGAGGTTATCCAAGGCAATGTAATATACCATCCTGGCTGATGCATCATCAACTACGTAGGGAGGCTGCAACTTCATGTAAGCTCTATGAAATTTGTCATTGAACAAGCTAATTTGTTCATTAATCTCCCTTCTCATGGACATGAATTGTTGGTACAGTGTTGTCGGGATAATAGGGACCTTAAATTTATACAAGAATTTGTTCTTCATGAGGTCCCAAGAGGTAATGGAGCATGTAGGTAGGTGGATGTACCAATAGAATGCTTCATCCCCTAGCGAGTAAGGGAAGATCCTACAAGCCACATCTTTGTGTTCAATCTACATATCCTTCAATGTTGTTTGGAATATTTTGATATGTTCTTCTACTATCCTTTGTGGATTACGCGGATGAAACTTTGTGAAGAAGCCTTTTGGGTTCTTTGGCATGTCATGATAATCATTGAAGGACAAAGGAGATGGGTTATTTCCCAACCAAGCCATTGAGGGAAGTGAGGGTGGTAATGGATTTTTTGTAGCAACTTGGGGCTGAGGTGGGGCAGTTGTTGGGACAACACCTTGTGAATGAAGTGTGGGGGTGAGGACAACACCTTGGATGTGGGAAGTGAATGGAGAAAATGCTATTTGAAGTAAAGGGGGAGATAGGGGTGGAAGGATGGAAGTAGATGGAGGGGATGGAGGTTGAGTGGGTAGAGTTGATGTTGATGCTTCCCCTTTCTTGGCTCTCCTATACTTGGTAGGGGCTTTTAACACTTTAAATTCTCCCTTGTTTGGTTTTGATCTTGTTATCCTATGAGATCTTTGGGAGGAAGATGACCCGCGTTGGTCCAACTTAGTCCAACCTCCCTCCTTCTAGTGCTAGTTTTGTGAATGGGTGTTTTCACACTTTCTCAACACAGACAACACACAAGTATGCTATCTCTCTTGAAAGGTGAAAATCTATAACTAAATTCCAAATAATCACCTCAAGGTCTCTCAGGTGTCAGGTCATGACAGTGCAAGAAGAACTCTGTTGTTAGTTGTGATTCACTGGTAATCACAAGGGGCATTTATGGTTTACTAATAATGTGGAATTTGGGTCTATGAATGGAGTTTAATAATATTTAGAATTGATGAACAATTTCTACAAGTTTAGAACAACAAAATAAAACTCCTTTTATGTCATCAGATTTAATTTTACAATGAAGCTAGAACTTATCTTCAACTTCATATTTTAAAGAAAGGTCAAAAGGGAAAAGGGGTTAGAAGTTTCATAAACTTGCAACTATGATGAACAGTAACAATGGAGGATGCTACAGTGGACAGAATTCCCAAAAACTAAGTTCCACTTAATCAAGGACAACCCACAGTCTCATGAAACTTGTGCAATCTTCAAGGGGTCTTTATAGAATTTTAGACTATATATTCACCTTTTAAGCATGAATAACAATTGAACTTAAGTGTAGCAAGATAAATAATGCTCAGACTAACTTTACACATTAGTTTATCATCAAAAAATAGCCAAAATTATGAGCTAGAAATGCATCAAACATAATAGCCTACATCTAGCATTAAAGCACAACATAAACTACAAACTAACATGAACTCAAACTTGAAATGATAAAGCTGAAATTAACTATTTGGAGATAGAATCATGCATGCATGGAGAAGAACGCAATAAACCATTAACTCAATGCTTTTCTCATATATTTTTCAGTAGCATGTCTTTACACAACAATTCATCTCTCTCTTGAAAATGAGAGGATGCCCCTATTTATAGTTTTCAAAATGTAGAATGAATGGACAAGATTCATTTACAATGAGTGGCTTAGATTCATTCTAACTTAGGGTTTAACCTACTCCCAATATATTACAATATAAAAATAGACCTTTGTCTTTTTCCCTATTTTGTCTCCTAGCCTATTTTTTCTTTTAGCTACCTCCATCCTTTTCAACTATTTTAGCAAGTATTTATCATCAGTACTAGGCTTTCCAGCCTCCTTTTGTGTTGTTTCATACCATAAAAACTTTTCGATCATGGCTATCAGCTTCTTTTCTTCTGTGAGCTTGCTCTTGAAGATCTAGAAGGTAACTCTTTTGAGTCCTTCACTCATTTGATCCTGGTGTCCTATGAATTTTGGCTCTTCCTTGATCATCTGTTTGGATTCCACGAAGGCTCTTGCAACAAAATCCATGAAATCAGTCGATAGGTATTGTTGGTTCTTTATTCCATTTTCTAATGAAATTCACACTTGGTATTTTTTGGATCCCAAGAAGGGAATATTGTAACATGTCATCAGCTTCAAGTAATCACCACACTCAACCCAATGAGCTACAATCCACTCGTAATTGTCTTCTAACTCTTGCAAGGACTTTTCCAAAATTTCCTTTCTATAATCAAAATTCATTAACCATGTTTTAGGTAGCCAACGATCTTCCTTAGCTTAGCATCAACTCCTTTTCCCATATGTCCTCCAAGAGCTTGAGGATACTCTCCAACTTTGGATAAGTAATCTTCTGTAGTTCAGGGAACTCCTTGTTGGTATCTATCATTTCCTTGAAATCCTTTTATAGGACCTGAAAGTCATTATGCATTCTAGTTTCACGAGGTATGCCCATATCACCATTGTATATTACCCTCTTGAACCAGTTTGAGGTAGACTTTGTCTAGTTATTCATTCTCTCCATTTTATTTACCTCCTCCTTTGAGAGCAAGGTAGGCACCAGTAAGTTTTTCTACCTGCACCTTTAGCTCTTATTTTGTGGAATGGTCTTTGTTTATTTACTGAAAAATGGAGATAGACCCTTGGAATTCATCAACTTTTTGCTCATGAGATGTTGGGACTAAGTTGATGGTGGATATGTGATAGTCTTGGCTTTGAATGGTGCTTGCATCCTTGTTCACTATTGGAGTGCCTATCTCTAGTGTTCTGGACCCAAAAGTGTCAACCTTGATGTGGAACCTAATTTTTGGCTTCTTTTCTTTATGGGTCCTAACCTTTTCCCTTGCCAAGATCACCTCTAATTTGGCTTTAGGATCAACAACCACGAGAGTCTTCTTCTTTAGTTACTAATTGAGTCATACGAGGACCCATTTTTGTTGTTTTGGTGATTCATGATCACCTTCCTCTTCTTGTTCTTCCCGAGGCTCATCATCTTCGTGCATAGGAGCCTCTTCATCATCCTTTTCTTCCTCGTCTACGTTCTCCTCTTGTATGGATTTTCCTTTGTTAGGCTCAATGATCTCTACATCCTTTTGAGCTTTATCTTCTCTTGGTGTTGTCCCTTTATCCTTTTCATGCTTGACCTTAACCTTCTCCAAGGACTTGGCATGTTTCTCCTCTGTGATCTCTTCTTCATTCTTTTCTTTTTCTCCTTCCTTTTTAGAGGCATTTCTTCTTGTCTCAAGCCCTCATCTTGGTCAATTTTGGGAGGCTCATCGATTACCTCCACATCAATCTATGCATCCATTTTATTTTCCCCAGAGTGATGCTCCTTTGGGTTTGCTTCCTCATTTTTGTGTTTTGAGGGTTGCTCTTCATCTAGCTCCTGATCAAAGGTTTCAACTTCAAAATGTTCATCAAGCTTATCAACATCTTCATCCTCATATGTTTTTTGTGCTTCCTCATCTAAGGCCACCTTATCTATGTTTATATTCAACCCCCACTTAGGATGCTTAGAATAATCATCCCTGTCAGAATATTTTGGTTCCTCATCAATTTCTTTTGCAGCATCCTTAGCTCACTCCACACTGAGCCTCTCCATTTCTTCTAAAATTTGTATTTTCACCTCCATTTTTGGTGGTTTGGTAGGTAGTGGAGGGAAAGGCAAAGCAACAGAAAGTTGAGATATTAATGCCTGGACTTGGGGATTGAGTATCACCCTAGAAAGCTAGATGGGGAAATTTTGAATATTGGCTATGAAGGAATGAGGCAGGGTGAGAGGTGCCATGGTAGTGGTTGGTAGGGAAGGTGAAAAAGTGGAAAGAGTAGGCAGTGGAGGTGGGAGCTAGGAAGATGACAGTAGGTAAGTGGTGGAAGAGGAAGATTCTAGTACTACCATTGGAGGGGTTGGTGAGGCGGGGGTGAGGCAGACTGAGATGTCCACAACTGACGGAGATGAGATAGGAAAAGACATAGAAGTGAAAGGTAGTGGAGTGTTGATAGAACTAGTAGCAGCAGTTGACGAGAGAGCAGTGGTGGTAGGTGGTGGTGAGAGAGGTCGCTCAAAATCTTCTTCCTCTTTGTGCAAGTGATCTTCCTCCTGGATGGTCAACATTTTGAGAAAAAAAATTACTATTTTTTTCACCTTCTTTGATGGTTACCCTTCTATCGTTTTATGGGTGTACACCTTTTTCTTGGGCTTGTGCTCTTTTGCATATTTCCTCTTTTTGGATCTAGTGACAGGCAGGGACTTGGGAGCTTCACCTGATGAACTTGCAACAATGCCACTTTCTGTTTCACTTTCAATTTCATCTTCAAGTTCCCTGTATGTGAGTTTTGTACCCTGCTCTTATAACTAAGTTATTTTTCCATCAACCCATTTTTTGGTCCTTTGTTCAATGGGGTGGTTGATAGTGTCTAGGTCAGTGACCTCCTATTTTGCCTAGTCAATTATTGGAAATGGAACATTGGCCAAGGCATTGTATCTTTTATCTACAATATTTTCATCCTCAACAATATGATTCGGTACAGGAAACAAGTCAATAGACTTCATGAACTAGGAAATCATCCTCATGTAGTGTTGCATCTGAACCTCCTTGTCATCATCACAGTTTACCTAGAAGTATTCAACGTGAGGTTGGTGAGCACATTGTCTACCAATGTGTTTTTTCAACTTGCCATTGGGGTAAACGTTCCCCCTATCTATATGCAAATATCCAAATTATACTATGCCAATTCATTTTTTGAGTGCTCAGCACATTGGGTAGCAGGGAAAGATACATTCCCTATCCAAATCTAAGGGGATATGGGACCCCAACTCAATGACTTAGTGTTAGAAGCTGAGCCCTAGTCTACGGTCCCGTACATGATGATCACCATGAAGTTTTATGAATTGAAATTCCAGTTACAAGAGTTGTTATGTAAGGTGCTTATTAGACCTAGTGTGCCACCTTAGGGAGCACCAATTATCTTTATGAAAAAGAAAGATGGAACCTTGCATCTATGTATAGATTATCAGATGTTGAACAAGGTGACCATCAAGAATTGCTACTTATAAGGATTGATAAACTGTTTGACCAAATGAAGGGAGTGACACTATTTTCAAAAATAGATATGAGGTCTAATTACCATCAGTTGAGAATAAAGGAAGAAGATATTATGAAGACGGCTTTTCAAACTCAATATGGGCATTATGAGTTCACCATTGTACCCTTTGGGTTGACCAACACACCTGCAACCTTCATGAATCGTATGAACAATGTGTTTTGGGACTGTTTGGATGATTTTGTCCTAATTTTTATCGATGATATTTTGGTTTATTCCAAGTCTATTGGGGAACACGATCAGCACTTGAGAATAATCTTACAACATTTAATGGAAAATAAGCTTTTTGGGAAGCTATCTAAGTGCTCATTTTATCAAGATAGGGTGCATTACCTAGGCCACATTATCTCAGCTGAGGGAGTCTTTGTGGACCCCAAGAATATTAAAGCAATTGTAGAATGGTTGGCACCTTAGAATGTGAGAGAGGTGTGAAGTTTTATGGGCCTTGCCAGCTACTATAGAAAATTTGTGCAAGGGTTTTCTAGAGCAGCAACCCCAATAAAATATCTTCAAAAGAAAGGAAAGAGGTTTGAGTGGACTAAGAAGTGTGATCAAGCTTTCCAGCTCCTTAAGGAGAAGCTCATTGTAGCTCTAGTATTAATTATTCCAAATCCCAATAGACAATTTTAAGTGATCATGGATGCTTTAGGAGACAGATTAAGGGCAGTGTTAATGTAAGAAGGGAAAGTGGTGGTGTATGATTCTAGCAATCTAAAACAACATAATTAAACTATGCACCACACAACCTGGAATTAGTAGCTATTGTGCATGCCTTGTAGATGTGGAGACACTATCTTTTGGGAAATCCATTTGAGCTCAAAACAAATCACCTAGGATTGAGATACATTTTCACTCAATCTAACCTCAATGAACTTTAGAGGAGATGGCTATAATTCCTTAGCGAGTATGAATTTGGAATTGAGTATATAAAAGGAAAGGAAAATCAAGTGGCAGATGCTCTTAGTAGATGAAGACATTTGGTGGCCATGACCTCTATGAGATTTAATCTGAGACAATAGGTGATGCAACACTTGCAAGGTGATGAGCATTATGAGAGGGTGAAAAAGGGTCTAGAAGAGAATCTGTCAGACCATTAATTCGATGGGTATGAGTTTGAACCAAACAGTATCTTTAGATACCAAAGACAAATGTACATCCTAGATTTTGGAGAGCTTAGGAAGCTGGTCCTAGATGAGGTCCACAATACACCATATTCAGGACACCCCAGAGTTACAAAGATGATCACAGAATTAGAAACCTTGTACTTTTGGCCAAGACTTAGGAAGAACGTAGTAGAATACATAGCCAGATGCTTGGAGTGTCAGTGAGTCAAGACTAAGAACGCGCACCCAACAGGGCTCCTTTATCCTCACGATATACCTAAGTATAAATGGAAAGTGATCAATATGGACTTTGTGTAGGGTTACCTTTAAGCAAGAACATGCATGATGTCATTTTAGTAGTAGTTGATAAATTGACTAAGGTGGCACATTTTATCCTAGGGAACCTTAAGGATGGATCATTGACCTTGGCCAAGACATTTGTCCAGGAGATCTTTTGTTTAAATGGAGTGCTAAAGACTATTATATCTAACAGAGATACGTGGGTGACATCAATGTTCTATATCACTTTAAATGCAACATTGGGGACTAAATTGAACTTCAGTTCAGCCTACCATCCTCAGACCGATGGTCAAACTGAGAGAGCAAATCAGGTAGTAGAAGATATCCTTCAGATGTACTATATGGATTGGTAGTATGAATGGGAAAAGTATCTACCATTAGTAGAATTTACTTATAACAACTCCCATCATGCATCCTTAGGTATGGAACCTTTCGAGGATTTGTATGGGTGAAAGTGTTGTACTCCCATCTGTTGGAAAAAATTGGAAGACATGATCATAGTGGGTCCTGAGATTTTAAAAGAAATGGAAGAGAAAATGAGGCTTATCAAGAGTAGATGGAAGGAGATAGTAGATAGGAAAAAGAGTTATGTTGATAGAAATAGAACCTTTAGAAAATTTGCATCAAGGACAAGGTCTTTCTAAGAATCAATCCACATAAGAACTCTATTACCTTTGAGAATTCATCCAATCTGGGTTTGAGATACATGGGCTCATTTGATGTGCTAGAAGTAATCAACTAGTTGCATATAGACTTCCTCTACCCCCTGCTCTAGCTCGACTCCATAATGTGTTTCATGTTTCTTTACTAAAACCATACAACCCAGATGCATCTCATATACTCGATTGGCGTTCTTTACATGTGGAGGATCTAGGAGTGGTGCTAGTGGAGCCCAATAGAATTTTGGATAGATGTAACGTCAAGTTGCAAAACAGGGACATTGTTTAGTATAAGGTCCAATGGGACTAGTGTCGTGAGGAAAATACTACATGAGATGATGCAAAGGAGATAGAATGATCCTTCCCTCATTTTCTTTCTTAGACATACTATTTATGATTATCCTTATATTGTTGCCTAATATTTTGGATTGGTATGATATGATGTTTTGGTTTGAAAATAATATCAATTGATAAATATTCGAGGAACAATTTTGTTTGATCAAATATCAAGACAATGTCTCTTTCTAGTGGGGAAGGATGTCATATCTCAATTTCATTGCTTGCATTTTAAAATGTTGAGGAAATTGAAATATTTAGAAAATATAATTTGTCATTTTTATTTATGAATTTGATAAAATGCCATGACAAAATTGAAAATGAATATTATGCAATTTTATGATTTAAGAAATTATTTCATGAGATTATCAGTTAAAGGTTACTGATAAGTGGATAAGTGTAAGAATGTGTGTGCAGGAACAGGTTGAAGGATGAGAACTTGATTGAGGTAGGCACGCTTAGCTAGATGACCATAGTAAGCAAGAATGGAATTTGGAATCTCACACACCACAATAGATCATGACATCTACATATGTTTGAAAAGATGATGAATTTCATTTATACTCGGTGTGATAATTTTTAAATAATGAAAAGAACAAATTAGTGCATTCTTGCCTTACCTTGTCTAATCCAAATTGATATTCAATGAAATTGGAAAAGAAACTCATTTCATCAAATACAATTGTCATATGAAAAGTGATTGCATTGTTTGTTCTTTTAGATGAATTTGAATTGTATTTTTAATATGAAAAAAAAACATTTTGAATATATATGGATAAGTATATAGTCTTATGGAGGTGAATTGTACATATAAATTTGTGTGTATATACATATATACATGCATACGTACATACGAGTATATAAATGTATATATATAAATTTTTTTATTTGGGTTTGATTTTTTACTTTTCATGATAATGGAATCATGAATAATTTGTAACTCCATCATTAAAAGGGATGAGTAGCATACCATGAAAAGCTGTCGAACTTTGAAAGGGAGGAAGTGGGTGACCAAAGTAAGGTTAAGAACCCGATTCAGACCTGCTCCTAAAATTATGAAAGGATTTGAAATGAAAGAGGGCTTAGTGAACAAGAGGAGAAAAGAAGGAAAAGTTGAGAAGAAAGGACCCAATGGGAGGAAAAGAAGAGGAATTGAAATGTGACTTGTTCATCATAGTTTCGTAGAGAGCGAGGTAATGTGAAAACCCTTATTGATGTTGCTTGATATTCAATGAACTTTTCTTAATTTTGCATCTATGTTATGTATTTGTGCGAGCTAGCATTCATATGATTACCTCTATTGTTCAATTATATCGAACCATGATAGCTCAGTTGGGGTTGAAGCCTTCACAACAAGCTTATGTTGCTTGTTCTTAATACATTAGAGTAAAGGTTTTAATTTAATCATGTTGGTTAATTACCTTTATTCCTCTTAAGATTTCACTTTAGTTTGCATATTGTGACATTTAATAACTATAGTAATTATTAAATGTCTACCTATTAGGGTTTATTTAGGGTTGCACAATCTCCTTTTATCAGGATTGATCATTGTATTTTACCTCTCTAGGATGAATACATTTTCGACTTTGAGCACTTACCTTGCTTGTTGTCTCCATCTCTTCTTTGCAGCCAGTTGTTGCATGCGGTGATCTTGAGAATTACGTGAGTTGGCTTTCTCAACTTCTACATGAGTAACCGAGCTCGGACTGCTGCTTCTGTTGATTTCTAAAATTTAGACTTGAGGGTTTGATCTGGCTTTCAGAGGTTTTCCGGCTGATTTTGAGTGGATCTGGGTAACTCCATTTTTTGGGTGCATTTTGGGCCCAAACGGACCTCACGGTTGGATTCAGAGAGGCCAAGAACCTATATTTTCATATAAGGCAAGCCCAGTTTGGCTACAGTTGATCTAGGAGGTAAAATTTTTGCCCCAAGGTCGTACGGCCCCAGGGCACGCAGATCGAGGCAGAAAATTTAAAAAAAATCAATTTTTATTGATTTTAAAGTTTTACAAAAAAAAGTGCGCGCGATTAATATTAAACCGGGCGCGATCCGCCGCAACCCGGCCATAAGGCGCCACGGCATGCTGCCGGGCGGGCGAGCCAACTGGTTACTTGTGGGTGGGGCTGTGCGACCAGATGGGCTTACCTCGGCTGGCCCCAGGTCACGTGGGTGACCAGCACCCTGCCGACAGCCCCCGAGGGCTTCCCCTGCAAGCGGCAAGGTCACATGCAGAACCAGGGGCCGCGCGCCCAGCACCTTTCTGCCAGACCCCTGGTCGTCCATATGACCAGGGGCCGAAGATCTTAGCCCCTTAGGGCTGTGCAATTTTTTTTAAAACCCTTTTGAGCAACTTGCACTAAATCGGGCATAACTTGGGCATTTTAGCTCGGATTTTCGAATGGAAATAGGCGTTGGAAAGCTGGTTCCGAGCCCGATCTAATTGATGGAGGATATTTTTTCTGATTTTTCCGTTTTGCAGTCTTTTTTGCCAGTCAAAGTCAGAACTTGTGTTTTTCACTCCTGAGGGCGTATCTTTTGCGTCCGAACTCCATTTTTCGCAAACGAATAGGCGTTGGAAAGGTGTTTCTGTGCTCTTTCCAGATCTGCAATTTATTTTTCCAGAATCTGCACCAGGCACCTTTTATTCAGTATTTTGTGTGTTTCACACATCTGTTAGTTACTTGGATGTTTCAGCACTTGGAAATGATTTGTTTGCATGGGATGGCATATGTTGATCTGATTTATCAGTATTGAGGTCAGTTAGTCTCAGATTTGTTAATTTGAAGAGTTATCATGGGTTTTTCTACTCACCCTTCAGTTGTATTTCTGGAACGGGGTAATTATGAGTCATGGGCAAAGGGTATACTTACACATTGTAGGTGGCTAAATTTGTTGCCTTATTTGTATGATCTCATACCTGAACCAGCAACTTCAGAGGGAAAACTAGCTTGGGATATCATTAGAAATCACATAGTAGGAGTTATTTTGTCTAGTGTTGATTTTGACACTGTGTGGGCTATATCGGGCATTGATTGTCCTCACTCACTTTGGACACGTCTTTGGGAGATCTATGGAGACCCTAGTCTTTCTCCATTCCCAGAGGATTCTGCTTCAGATTGTCTTGTACCCATTGGTTGGAGAGAGAACACACCTTTTGATCATGATACTTTAAAGGAACTTCAGTATTTAGACACCCTTCTATATTCTGATGAATCAGAGGATTGTCTCATAGTTCCTACTCTTCAGACTGAGATTATACATGTATCAACATCATCTCCTGTTGTTCCTGATCAGTTTGATATTGCCTCTTCTTTGGCTCCTATTGATTCAGCTAAGCAGGACATCATACATCTTTCAGACATGGCTACTTGGGATTCTTATCTTGCAGGCATTTCGTCTTTGTTTGTAGAGTCCTATATTGCAGATTTGGAGGATTACTTTGAGGATTTTCGGCTCCTCTTCATTGACAGCCATATTCCAGCTGTTAGCCCACCATCATCTGTGCATTCAGAGGTTGCAGTTTTTGAGTCCTCAGTTCAGTTTGGATTTGACATCTTTTGTTTCAGTTCAGACAGAGAGATTCTTCAGCATCCTATTATGGCACACATCTTGAGACAGATTGATTCTTCTCTCTTCACAGGGTTTCTTCATCTTTGTCCTTTGGATCTATTTCTTCCCAAGGGGAGGAATATTATATGCCGCTTCAGGATCTCTTTCTGGATTCTACATCAGGCATCCATATGTGCGACAGGAGTTTCTTCATTGTGGGGGGGCCTTCTAGTCTCTTTCTTTTTCTCCTGGAGACCATTGTACATGTATATGATAGAAATTTGTCTATAGGGGGTCTTATTGTCCACCTCTATCCTTCACGGCTTATTAGTGCTATTTCTTTCATCTACTTTTTGGAGTGGAGAGTTTTTCCCATGAGGTTTTCTCTATTTCTCACTTCTGATTTGGTTGTAATTGGGTACCTGATCAGGCCTTGTTGCCGGGACCCAAGTTCACTTTCTTGCATTGTAGTTACCTTTGCTTTCTTGCATATGTTTGTAGCTGCACTTTTTCTCATCTTAAGGGGGGGTGTTAGAGTAAAGGTTTTAATTTAATCATGTTGATTAAATTACCTTTATTCCTCTCCTAAGATTTCACTTTAGTTGCATTTTGTGACATTTAATAATTATATTAATTATTAAATGTCTACCTATTAGGATTTCTTTTAGGGTTGCACAATATCCTTTTATAAGGATTCATCATTGTATTTTTACCTCTCTCAAATGAATACATTTTTCAGCTTTCAGAGTACCCTTGCTTGTTTGTCTCCATCTCTTCTTTTACAGCAGCGGGTTATTTGCATGCGGTGATCTTGAGTGCATGAAGTTGCTTTCTCAGCTTCTACGATTATCTTGCATGTGTGGGTATCGACTAGACCTCATTGACAGGTTATTACCCATATGCTCATCATTCAAAGGGTCAAGGCCATTTGGCTGACCTGTGTTAGTGTAATGTCTTTTAATAACCTCTGTGAAGTAATATATTTTCTTGTACGACACAATTTGGTGATTGACTTGTATTGTATTAACAATGCCCTATGGGAACCTTGCTCTTATGGTTGAGCAACTCATATCGCTAATGGTTGCTAATAGAGAACAAAATGCACTATTCGCTTATATCACCCCACCATTTTGGTGGTAAACCATGGAAATGACCACATATGGCTGAGCTAAGGCCATTACTATCATTTTTTGTAAGCATTAACCATGCTCTGTGAAGAACAAAGTATCATTCTATGGAAACCTTGGTCGAACAACGCTATCGTTCGATGAAACTTCTCAAACAAACAAGCCATCGTTCATGTATGTTTAAATGTTAATAAATTTTGTGAAATAGTATTTGGCCTCCTATGGCTACGGGATATAGAATCCCTTTGTCTTATCATGCAAATGATAATGCATGCACGTATATATATATATATATATATATATATATATATATATATATATGTATGTATGTATATATATATGTATATATATATGTATATATATATATATATATATATATATATATATATATATATATATATGTATATATATATATATATATATATATATATATATGTATATATATATATATATATATATATATATATATATATATATATATATATATGTATGTATATATATATATATATATATATATATATATATATATATATGTATATATATATGTATATGTATACGTATATGTATATGTATATATGTATATATGTATATATGTATATGTATATGTATATGTATTTGTATATGTATATATGTATATGTATATATACACACACACACACACATATATATGTATATATGCATACTTTCTTGTGTTACCATTGTCGATTTACTCTAGTGCCATATCTAGGGTCAAAGAATGATCCACTTTGTTAAATTTTATATAAGAAATGTGAAGGGTGCTTACATATTATTGAAGACCCCACTCAAGATTAAATGTTATCGAATGTAATGAAGATCCCGTAGTGAAATTGATGGCATGTTATCATTTTTAGGATAACATGCCTATCAACCACTTTTTCTTTGAACTGAAAACTTGTTTGGTAGAACAAAACAATTATGTTAATTTGATTATTCATGTTCTTTTAAGAATTTTTACAATGGAAATATCAAATTGAACGACGAACATACATGATTAACTTGAAATAGACAACCTAGAAATAGAATTGAAAATTGATTGAATGTATTCTTCTTTTCAAAATGAATTGATATTTCTCTGGTAATGATTACTAGGAATGTTATAATCAATCATGTTGGCTAAATTTTTGTGGTTAAATTTCATTGAATTAATAAATGGAACTTTTAAACAAGTTGATGTTTAAACTTTTTTGAATATGAATTTCTTGTATGTAAGGATGATTTTTTTTCTATTTAAAATGTATACACTTTTTTTTTTACTATGTTCACTTAGGCATATATGTGCTTGTGCATAAATACTTTATTTATGCATATGCACATACATGCAATATACCTTTTGATTCATTGTGATTAATCTTTGAGTAAGAGATTGCAAGAAAGGAACTATAGAGATAGAACAGTTTGGATTTGCAACATGTAAATGGTTGACTATGATGGATGAATGAATGGTTGTACCTAAATAAAATGACTTATTTGTGGTCAATAAATGAAATGGAATGATACATGAATTCAATGGTAGATTGTAACACACTAGAATTTTTTGCTAATAGATGGTCTAAAAGGGAGGGATACCCCTTTGATATGATAAGCTTTTCTTTCGAGAATGGGTGCCAGAGAGTGTACATTTGCTTTTCCAAATCTAACCAAAGTTGCATTTAATGCAACATGAGCTTGGCCAAGATTTGAAGTCACTATAGACACTTAAAAATGTCCCAAATGATATCATGCACTCAAATCAAGTATACTAACACTGTTTCATCCTCAAACCCATCCTCTTTTCACTTAATTAATTAAAATAGCCTAGTTATTTAATTAATTGCATCATTTTCATCAATTAACCTAATTGGCCTAATTAGGTGAATTCATCCCCTTTCATTCTAACATTTCATCCTATTAATTTAAATACATCAAGTTATTTAATTTAAACCCCTAAATCTCCTTATTTAATTAAATAACCCTAAGTTATTTAATTAAATATCATTCCACCTTTCCCCCTTTTCATTAAATCACTTTATTTAATGAATGTCATCTAATTCTCCTAATTGCATAACTAAACCTTGTTTAATTATCAATTACCTAATTAAATCTAATTCCCCCCCACTTGCAAAGGAATATTCCCCCTTTGCATATTCCTTCCCCCTTTTGCACAATTAAACTTTGTTTTAATTTTCTAAGCATCTATTTTCCCTCACCCATGAGAATATTCCAAAGGATATTCTCTTTCCTCACTCATTTGAAAAAGGGGAATATTCCTTTTCTAACAAACTTACTTGACTTTTTGTGCAAGTTAACTTGTGACCTCTTGTGCAAGTTAAAAGTGTGTTTGTTTGGACAAAGGTGAACCCTTGATTAAATCTCATCATTGATTCTCATCCATTGATGGAAATCCATGATCCATGCCTCCAACTTCTTCCATCCTCAACCATTGATTAACCTTTTTGATCTCAACCCTCCATTTCTCACTTGCTCTCCTATAAATAGGTCACTATTTGGAGACAAATGGATCCATCTTTTTTAGAGAAAACTCATGCTATTGAAATCACTCACACTCACACTCATATTTAGCATTTATTTAGTATCATTTTAGCTTAATTACTTGCATTAATTAGCTTAGCTTTCATTAATGGCTTCCATGGTAACATAGATTCATACATTTAGCATATTTGTTAATTAGAGTTTGAATCTTTTAGCTTAAAATCCATTTAGATTATTTTCACATTCACATATCTTGATTATCTTAGCATAAAATCATGTTAAAATAGCTTGCATTAGGATCATTAAGCTTTAAATAATGTTTCATCAATTTTCTTCAATAAAATTGATTGTAACAAGCTCATTTATCCTAGGGATTGGGAAAGGGTCGTTGTTCCACATCAACGCGACACCACTCCCCCAATAGGATAAGTTTTAATGTATTAGAGTAGGTGTTTTGAAGCTTTCATAGTTTAACATGTTAGTTTTAATGAATTCCTAGTTTACTGTTTGTTTGAATGATCTCTATTGGATTGACGTTTAGTGGCATGAATATACTTTGTATCCTCATGGATCAAGTGTAGTCAGCCCATACTAATTTTTTGGTCACAGGAACAAACTGTTTTATTTATTCTCTTTGATGTATTTGTTTTCCTAACATGAAACTTGTATATTCTAACAACAGATAGAAATTCATGTAGTTAGGCACGCACAAATTGTTCCTTGAAAACTGTATCTCTTGCTAAGTTTTTCATGTAGGGTCGGGAATTCTTCGACTGACTAAAGAATTCCAAGGAACCATTGCTTCATGGTTGGGTGGAAAAGTACCTCAATCATGTTCTCATCCACCAATGGAGGCAAGTTGTCATAAGGAATCATATTAGAATTCTATTATGTAAATGTATCATTGATGAAAAGGAATAAAATGATGTAATAGAAAGAAAACTATGTAATTGAGAATTGACTTGAGGATTTGAATTCCAAGTCAAACTTGTATGTGACTATTAACATTTGGAAATGAATATTCTTTTACTTTAGATTAATTGGTGATTTATGAACATAAAAGTGCTAAATGGAATTAGCTATGGAATTTGTGTCATAAATATTAATATTCATAATGCCAAATTTTGTTTTAATGGTAGAAATCTAGTTGAGCATGTTACAATTTAGCATCCAAACCATCCCTAGAGGAAAAAAAACCATGCTGACAAGCTTGCAATATTTGGATTACAATTTGATATACCAAACAATGTTTCATATAGGAAAGGGAATCATATAAAGCTTGTAGTAAGGCCTATTATCCTACATGATGAGGAAAATTGGAAGGTGTTTGAAAATAACTAACAAATTATCAATTTATTGTAAGATAAGGTAGAGTTCTCTACCAATAATCAATCAAAGCTATGGGAACAATATGGAGATAAAATCATACAACTAAACAACAATAAATTTCCAAAGGGTCTCATCACTCTAGAAGGAATTTTCAACTTGGATAATGAGTTGAAAAATAAGAATATGATCCTGGCTACTAAAAAAGATGACTTTGTGTGTTTCCAGGTGTGTGCCCTTGGTCTCCTTGTATTGTGCAACACAGTGCTCGGGTTCATAACATGGCTTAGTTGGCTCTCATGGATTCATTAACTCTAGTAGTTGTATTGGGCATGAATAGGTCGATCTTTTGGCGCAATTACAACTATCTGTGCAACAATTAGTATCAGAAGCAGGGTCATAGGTTTTAACCCCTCGCTTGTGCCAAGGTATTGTTGCAAGGTGTGTTCCCTTAGTCTCTGTGTGTTATGCATTGCAACACTCAAGTTGTGACATGGCTTAATCACCTCTCATGGATTCATTAACTCTAGCAATTGTATCAAGCATTAACATGTCAATATCTTGGTGCAACAACATCCATCTGTACAAAAACATGAAGTTTATTGTAATAAAGGGAAACTAACTAAAGTTAGGAAAGATAAACTCTAAATCTAAGAAAAAAAATTCCATTAATGTTTTTCATTCTTATGATGATGTAGCTGCATGAACTTATGAATATCTAAAAGGATTTTTCCCTAGTTTAGCCCATCATACCATTGAGTCAAACCTTGATGCAAAACTTGTCAAGAAAAAAAAAAGAATAGTCAACCCCAAAATTGAGCCCTTGACGAGGAAGGAGTTGTCTAAACTTATATAATCCAATATTATCTGCCCTATTAAGCATTCTAGGGTCAAAAACCTAGTTCCTATGAGGAAGAAGAATGGGGAGATCATACTATGTGTGGAGTTTAGAGACCTCAATAGGGCCTCTCTCAAATACCACTATCCTCTCCCCTCTATGGAACAAATCTTGTAGAAGGTAAGTGGATCAAAAAGGTTTTATCTTTGGGATGGGTATTCGAGTTATGATTAGATCTTAGTCCAATAATCAAACCAACATAATACTACATTCATCACCAAATGGGATAGCTTTTATATCACAAAATTCCTTTCGGGTTAAGAAATGTTGGTGCTACCTTCCAAATAGTGATGGTCATGGCTTTCAATGGCATTCAAGCAGAGTTTGTATTGATCTACCTTGATGAATTTTTTTTCAAAGTATGCAGGTGATCATTTTGGCCATCATGAACAAGCCTTCAGGAAATGCAGGGAATATGGCATATCCATGAACCCAAGAAAATGTGTGTTCATCGTAAATAAAGGAAATATACTAGTACACATTCTCTAAGGAGGGTCTTTCCACTGACCAAGAAAGAGTGGATTTTTTCTTGTTTATTCCCCTCCCCAATCATAAGAATTCCCTAAAAATATTCCTAGGGTCTCAAATTAACTTCATGATAAGGTTCATACAAAATATTGCTACATTGGTAAAACCCCTTACTTCCATGTTGAAGAAAACTATTATATTTAGTTGGACAAAGGAATGAAAGGCTAGTTTTGAGCCCATCAAGAAATAAATTGATAAAGCTCCTACACTCGAAAACCCAAGCTATGACAAATAATTTATTATCTACACCTTTGGAAGAGAATCAAGCATATTAGTTTTCTTGACACAACTGAACAATAAAAATTAGAGCAGCCCAGTGTTTTTTTTAGTGAAGCATTTAAGGATTATGAGCACAAGTATGGATATATGGAGAAACAAGTCCTTTTTCTCATAGTAATAAATAATTTCATACACATGATCTCTAATAACAAGATCCAATTGATGGTTCCTCATTAGTGTCAAGGAATTTCTCTTGAGTAGGAACATTATTGATAAAAGAGTTGGGTGGATCACCCGAGTCATGGAGTATGATGTGAGCATCAAAATAACCAAGTTGGTAAGGTTCAAAGGGATTTGTGAGTAACTTACATCAGTTTTTGAGTGATGCGTAGCTAGAAGGGATTCACAACATATCTCAAAACCTTCAATAATAATCCAAAACAATCTTTGTATATAACACATGCCATTTGGCAATCAGATATCTCATTGGAAACATAACTATGGCAGCCCATAATTTAGTGGAATGAATAGACATTAATAACTTCTACAAAAAAAAATAATGAATCCAATCTCTCTAGTAAGATTGAAGAAAACATAGTTATAGACTTTTCCTCCAATTCTTACATCCTGAAAACTGGCCCACCACCACTGAGTTCACCTACTGACTTGAGAATTTGAGACTCCAGACTATTGAACAAATAAATTGGTTTTGTATCTCAAAATATATACTTTATATTCCCTCTGTAATTATCACATTTTTTAGATCAGGAATTCTACACAATATTGTTAGGAATAGGGTAGTCTCACCAAAATAATCTCATATCTAGAAGGATTCACAAATATATCTCACAAACCTTCAATAATAATCCAAAACAATCTTTGTATAACACATGCTATTTGGCATTGTATATCTCATTGGAAACATAACTATGGCAGCCCACAATTTATTTCCATGAACAGTCATTAATAACTTCTACAAAAAAACTAATGAAGCCAATCTCTCTGGTGGGATTGAAGAAAACATAGTTATATAATTTTCCTCCAATTCTTATGAAGATCCAACGGTGGAAATGAAAGTTATTGTATTTTTCCCAAAACTGCAAACCCTAGGTAGGGTTTAGACCTGCCCTCACAAAAATGTTCATCACTTATTCAAATCTTAATGAATTTTGATGAGAATTGAAGAAACTAAAAGTAGATTCACATGGAAACAAAATAAAATTGGTTTTAGATCCAAAATATATACTTTATATTCCATACCATCACATTTTTTAGACTGTAAATTCTGCACAATATTGTTAGAATAGGCAGTCTCACCAAAATAATCATATCTTCCACAAAACTCAATAAAATTCAATGAGACAAAAATAATTGAAAACTAGAAACAGATATCTTTCCATCCATATATGATACTTTATCATTTTAGTCCATACTAGGCCATACAAATCACAACTTCAATCTGGAAACAATGTGAAAATAAGAAAATGCACAAAATTTGAGGTTTCCATTAATCAATCTTCAAAAATGATGTCTCCAACCCCCAATTCGAGTCTTGGAGGGTTTATTTATAAATTTTAAACCAAAACCAACTATTTTCAACCACCTTTTGATTAGTGTGTTGAAAAAACACCTTAATGACATTTCATCTACCTAATTTTGCACTTTTGACAATTTTTACAATATATGAGAAATGAACAACATCCTAGGACTTATAACACCAAAAAGGTGGCCTCTTGGGCCTTATTACAATATCAAAACATCAGAATGGAACAAATGACTCAATATGGCCTCATGGAGGCATTGTATCAAATAGGTGCTCCTGCACCATTGAGACTCAAGGAGAGGATATCCTTTTACTAAAAGAAGGCCAACCAATTGGCCTTAATAATCAAAGTAGTCGGGTGAATGATATGACTACTTTTCTACAAGAAGGTAGGTACCCTCCAAGTATAGCTATGGAAAAAAGAAAATATTTCAAATTATATTCCATCCCCTTTATCTTAATGGATGACATATTATTCAAGAAAGACCTCAATGGAATTTTGTTGAGGTGTATTAGGCCACACCAAGTTAATAAACTATTGGAGGAATTCCATTATGGCCTATCAAGCGGTCATTTCTCTCCAAGGATCATTGTTGCTTAGAAAATGAGGGTTGGCTATTATTGGCCAAATTGTTTAATGATGCTCATAGATGGGTGTGATATTGTAAGAAATGTGCTTTATGTTTTGTAAATTGAAAGTTATTTTCCCTCCCCCTTCACCCCATTTAGACAAATCAACCTTTTTCTCAATGTAGTTTAGACTTCATTGGCATGATCAATCCACCTTCTAGTGTTGGACACAAATGGGTGCTAATAGTGAAAAATTACTTCATAAGGTGGATAGAGGTTTTTGCACTCAATGAAGCTACTAAGGTGTCAATCATTAACACCCTAGAAGGGATTATGACCATG
>VDFB02246599.1:0-10699 GCA_007258455.2 Sequoia sempervirens
AAAGATTGCTTTTCAAACTGATTTCCATGCATACTTAGGTTTCAAACGAGAGTTTTAGAACATCTTTTGAATTCCATTTTATCATGTTGAACAAAAGAAAAGGTTGTAAGTTTCAGTATTAAAATAACATCTGCTCTTTTCTTAGTAAATTTTCTCTGATTTGGTAAAGGAATCTGCTTTCACTCCAAGCTACTCTCTTGAAGGTTCTTGTTCAAGTTTGGTTTTTCAAATGTAAAAATGCATGTACATCATGATACTTTCAGTGTATGAACACAAGTAGAGGAAAATAATTTTCTGTATAAAACAGTGTTCTCAGATTTATGTATATATTTCTATATCTTCAAAATTCAAGCTGATTTGAAAGTGGAATTCCCAATATGTTACAGGTTTCTGGTTAACAATAATATATAGAAACAAGATAATTCTTTCAGAAAAATAGAGGTTTGGAAATTCGCATTTGAGTTTTATATTGTATACCAATATTGAGAAATCTACATCTGTATGTAAGCATAAGACAATGTGACCAAAGAAGATCACCAATTTACATGGTTCTCATAGGTACATTTTCATATTTCCAGCTTCAAAAATACTAAGAAGTTTATATATATTTGACAGAAATTATATCACATTCTGAAGATGGTTTTCCTGTATAAATTCGCATTTATGTATATATATATAGATACAACTGAGTGTGTATATATAAATATGTTTTAAATAAAAAGAAATATAGATTTTTATAACTGTTCTCACATTTTCTGGCCGTGCACACAGAAAAGAGCATTATACAGAGTTCTAAGCAGGTGATAAGCACCCCAAAGGTGTTGGGAGGCCTTGCCTCTCCCATGGGGAGGATGCAGGCTGTGAGGAGGCCGCGCCCCCTCCACAGGCCGTGGCCTGTGGAGGGCGCAAGCCTCCCCACAGAGTCGTCCCTTCCTTTGGGAAGGGCTGGGGATTACAATCCCTCCCCCTACATTAAAAACAAATTCTTAAAAACAGAATTCGCCCAGCATTCACTGCAATTAAATCTTCGGCTTTCAAAACTCCTCAGAACAAGTTCAAAGCTCTCCTTGTCATGAGAATACCAAATTCTTGTGTATATATATATATGATTTCATATCTTTTCTCTCACAAATTTTTCTGTACAAAAGAATAGCAAATGAGGGTAGTTTTATGAAATGCAGATTTGCAACAGATTATAACCCTGTTCTGGAAGAAAGAAATTGGGTATTTTCTCAACAACACAACAAATGAGTAGAAGGTTTTTACCCAGATTTAAAAATAAAACTGGAAGACATTTCTCAGATATTTGTAATCATTTTCATAAAATGATGCATACAATTTCTCCAATTTCATACTGAAATTCAAATTGGTTTAAAAGCAAAGAATGGAAAAACCTGGTAGATTACTCCAGTTGCAGATGTCCAGAATTACCTTCCGTCTCTTTCTCCCTGAGCCCTAGTTATTTTCTGAATCATCTTCTCTTCTCTCCCCTTAAAGCTTTATTCCTTCTTCTGAGAGTCATGCAGACCCTTTCAAAATGACAGATGTATATTTTTCTTGGCAAATTTTACATGCAAAATAAAGAGGTAGCCACTTGCCGAGAGCATTGTTGGTTTTAAGGAGAATTTCCCAGAACCCCAAGTTTCTCGGGACTGTTATTTTTCCCTCTCCAATTTTTGGACTTTGGCTTTAAACATATGCAAACAAAAATATTTCCACTTTATCATATGCAAACAAAAATATTCCCACTTTATTTTAATTTCATAACTAGATAAAATTTAATAAACAGATTTTCAATTATTGCACAGAAAATGGGATATATATATATTAAATAAAATAAATCATAATTCTTTCAAAACTTTAATTGATAATTAATTTATTTTTTTATGTTATTATTTTTACCATTTATATTCAAACCATTTATTACCTATTTTGTAAGCAATTCAAAACAATCATATTGAAACAGACATTGCCTAAATGCAACTATATGATTTTTAGGTGTTGTGTGTGTGTATCGAGAGTTCCTCCTCTTTTACCTTATGGGGAAGCTAGCCTTCTTTTCCTCAATCACACTCTTGGTCTTCGACCACCTGCAACTCAAATGCACTCAGGTGTGCAACAACTAAATTGTATTAGTAACCGATATAGAAATATAAATCAAAGCAATAATTAAATCAATGCTTCTATTTTGTTCTATCTTGTATATTTTAAAATAAAATGCATTCATAATTCCAAAGGAATTTTTTTTTTTTTTTACATTTCCATACACCAAAGCATTGTATTATATCATATTACTCTAACACGCACCATCATTCATATAATAAATCCCACAAAGCCATGGTCAAAACAGCATCAAAGTCTGAGACGTGACATCCTTCCCCACTTGGAAGAGACATCGTCTCGATGTCTAAAAGCAACTTACATAACAAAATTGAGATACCAGTATATCGTAAGTCTCCACATAAAAGAAAATAACAGTATGCTAAGATCTCAAATGAGGAAAGACTCTATCTATATCCTCAGCATTCTCCTAGGTGGCATTATCCACCGAATACTGGTCCCACTGGACCCTATACTGCATAATGTCCCTATTCCGCAACTTAGATTTACTCTTCGGGGATCTGGCCGGGTTCCACGGCTATCACCCACTGGATTCCTGAACTGCAATCTGCGTAATCAAGGATATGAGCAATATCTGGATGGTAAGGCTTAAGTACTGAGACATGAAATACATTATGTATCTAAGATAGAGCTAGTGGCAGAGCAAGCTTGTAAGCAACTAGATTCACCACCTCCAAAACATCAAAAGGGCCAACAAACTTAGGGGCCAACTTAGAGTTCTTGCCGAAAGAGATTGAACTCTTATGCGGCCGAACCCTCAAAAAGACCTTATCTCTATGACAAAAACGGCTCACATGCGCTAGACTTACCGTCTATCTGAAGCTTGTTTCAAATTTTTTTCCGCCAAAATGAGTTTTCACGGGGTCTTCCATTTCCTCTAAGCATCGCCCAGGGGCCAAATCCACAACCCTATCATATGCGAAACCAGCTAATGGGTGTCCAACATTTATGTCCATAAAAGGCTTCAAGGTGCCATTGCCCAAAGAGCATGGTAGGTTGTTGTAACCAGGCTCCACCAAGGAAAAAGAGCTACTCATATGTTTGCTGCTCCATATATGAACATCGAAGAATCTTTACCGATTCACGCCTCTCAGATGCGACCATCGATTAGGGATGATATCTTGAGAACTGAAATTCAATTTAGTTCCAAGGGAAGAGTTCAGTGTGATCCAAAACCTGGAATTCATCCGAGTGTCTCGATCTGAAATGATCGTTTCTGGCACTCCATGCAAATGGAAGATTTCCTGAACAAATTTTCTTGTTAAAACCATTGAACCATCCTTGAGGTTTCCAGGAATAAAATGAGCAACCTTCGTCAACTTATCCACCACAACCAAGATGGTATCATGTCGGTTCCTAGACATTGGTAACCCCTGAATAAAATCCATAGTGATAACCTACCATTTATACTTTGGCACCCTATGAGGATATAAGAGTCCTACCGGGTGCACATGCTCAGCCTTGACTTGTTGGCATTCCAAGCATTGGGCTACATATGAAGTAATATCCCTTTTAAGTCCTGGCCAGAAGTACAGTGGCCTAAGTCCTTCCATCATCTTCATAATACCAGGATGTCCTGAGTATGGTGCATTGTGGAACTCCTCTAGCACCAACTCTCTCAAGTTTGCAGAACTAGGAATGTACATCCGCCCCTGGAATCTCAAGAGCCCATCCGATTCAAATACATAACCCTCATATCGAAGATTCAAGGAATTCACCCTTAGGGCTTGTTTCACCCTTTCATAATGTTCATCCCCAAGTGAGGATTGAACTACCTACTGCCTGAAATCTGATTTTATGGTAACCATGGCTGCAAGGTGCCTCCTTCTACTCAAGGCATCAGCCACCCTGTTTTCCTTACCCTTAATATATTCAATTCCAAAGTCATATTCACTCAAGAATTATAGCCATCGCCTTTGTCGGGCATTAAGATTGGGTTGAGTGAAGATATATCTTAATCCTGCATGGTCTGTCTTCAATTCAAAAGGATTTCCCAAGAGATAATGCCTCCACATCTGTAAAGCATGGACTATGGCTGCCAACTCCAAGTCATGTGGTGCATAGTTTAATTCATGTTGCTTTAACTTCCTTGATTCATATGCTACCACTTGCCCTTCTTGCATAAGAACTGCTCCTACCCCTTCCCCTGATGCATCAATAATAACTATAAAATGGCCATTCGGATTGGGTACAACCAAGATGGGTGCAATAGTGAGTTTCTCCTTAAGTAGCTGAAAAGCTCTCTCACACTTATCACTCCATTCAAACTTCTTTTCTTTCTTCTGTAGTGCAGTGATGGGTGCTGCAATTGTCGAGAACCCCTGAACAAATCTCCTATAATATCCTGCAAGACCCATGAAACTTCGAACTTCAGAGACATTTTGCGGCGCTGGCCAATCCATAATTGCCTTAATCTTTTCTGGGTCCACCTTTACCACTTCTGCTGAAATCACGTGTCCCAAATAATGCACCTCAGATTGGAAGAAAGTACATTTAGACATCTTTCCATATAGCTTATGTTCCCTCAGTCGCTATAACACAATTCTCAAATGCTTCTCATGTTCTTCCTCTGACTTAGAATAGATCAAGATATCGTCAAGAAAGATTAGGACAAAGTTATCTAAACAATCTCGGAAGACACTATTCATTAGGTTCATGAAAGCTGCAGGAGCATTACTTAGCCCAAATGGTAGCACCGTAAACTCGTAGTGCCCATACCTTGTTCTGAAGGCAGTTTTGTGAATGTCTTCTTCCTTCAATCTCAACTAGTGGTATCCTGATCTTAAATCAATTTTTGAGAATACCTTGGTGTCTTTCAGCTGGTCAAACAAGTCATCAATACGTGGGAGCATGTATTTATTCTTGATAGTGACCTTGTTAAGCATCCTATAGTCAATGCATAACCTCAAGGTCCCATCCTTCTTTTTCACAAAAATAACTGGAGCTCCCCAAGGCGACACGCTTGGTCTAATAAATCCCTGCTTCAACAATTCTTCCAGTTGGGCCTTAAGCTCAAATAATTCTATCGTGTTCATCCTGTAAGGAGCTTTAGACAGGTTCTACCCCTGGTAGCAAATCAATAGAAAAATCAAACACACGCCTAGGCGGTAGCTCAGTTAGTTCTACAGGAAAAACATCCTCAAATTCTTTCAGAATGGGATGATCATTAATTGAGGTTTCTTTCTCATCAAGATCCTTGACCTTTATTGCAAAGATAGTGCATCCCTTCCGACTTGCCTTTTTCAACTGCATGGCGGAGACTTTCCTAAGCTCTAAAGGCTTTTTAATGCCACAAAGCTCCACATGGTTTCCTCAGTCATCAAGACACTTTATTGACTTCTCTTCACAATCCACAAAAGCCTTATGTTCAGAGAGCCAATTTATCCCTAATATTACATCGTAAGACCCCAACGGTGCAACATACAAATTCACTTGCATTTGAAGGTTAGGGAGTTCAAGTTTACTGAAATACATGCATTGCTCTACCTTCCTCTCTACCCGGTTTCCATACTGAACTTTCCAAGAATTCGCCATAAAACTCGGTCTAACTGATAACTTAGTCAAAACATGAGGATCTACAAAACTATCAGTAGCACCAGTATCAATCAAAACAGAAACAGGGCATCCAAACAATTTACCCAATAGCTGGATAGGAGTGGCCTGATAATCTGCTTGGCAATTGTCAACCGCCGCATGAATATGATGTTGATTCCTGTTATTCTATTTGTTATTCCTCTGAGGGCACACACTGGCGTAATGCTTGCCACCACAAGTATAACAACCCCCATGAGGTGCTTTGGGCTCGTCAGAAAAATCTCTCCTATTGTTATCATTCCTTTTATTGAAATTGCCCCTCTTGTTGTTATTGTTCCTGTTTCCATTGTTGCGGTCCTGAGGACTACCATCCCTCTTCAGATTTCTGATTTGCCTGTTATCATTCCCTTGATTGTCCTGTTTGCTCTGACCACCCTGATTGTTATTACCTTGATGATTTCCCTGGAACTTCTTATTGCCATACTTGGTTTCCCTGCTCTTCTTATAGTTAGCAGCTTGCTGCAGCTTGTGCTCCTGTTTAATTGCCAAATCAAAAACTTCATCCATGGTGGCTGGATTATGCAGATCTATTTCATTTCCAATTTGAGGTCTAAGCCCCAAAATAAATATTCGAACTCGAAACCTCTCATCATGCTGGTATTGGGGTGCATACTTGAGAAAGTGAGAATTTCTCCCAATACTGAGTCACTGTCATGCCACCCTGTATGAGTACCTGGAATTCTGTCATTTTCTTATCAAAGTAAGATTGTGGTAACCACCTCTTCCTAAATAATTGTAGAAACTTATCCCAAGTTACCTTCCCATGCATAAACTGCTTATCCGCTCTTTTATTTTCCCACCAAGTAGCAGCCTCACCGGTGAGCTGATAAGAACCCCATTCAGCCTTTGTTTCATCTGATAGATTTCGTAGGGAAAAATACCTCTCCATTTCTATAACCTAGGCTTCTGCCCCATCTCCAAGGGTTTTCCCATCAAACTTCGGAGGAGCGACCTTCTTTAGGTCTGCAACTCCTGACCACCATATTTGTTTCATGTTCGGATGGTTCCATCCATTTTGAGCTTTTATATCAGAACAATTTATGTTTTATTCCTTGGCGATAATTCCTCTCACCGATGTTCTTCAATTCCTAGCCCCTTGACTTTGGAAGCAAAGGAAAAATTTAGTCCGGTTGTCGCTGGGACTCCAGCGAGGATCTCCATTCAAACGGTACGCTCTTCATCATTTAAAGGTCACCACAGTTAAAAGCTTTAGTCATATGCTAGTTAGGCTAGGATACCAAGGTTGAAAGACCTAATTAAACTCTGATACCAAGATGTAACACTCAGGAGATAATAAGCAAAAGCATTTTAAATTGTTCAATCCATTTCAAAAGGTTTTCAAGTAAATAATATCATTCATAAAAACTTCCAAAATGAGCTCAATAAAAGAGAATTAAATTTCATTTTATGTATATAAATAATAACATTGTAATTTATCAAGATTATGCACATGGAAAAAGTACATCAATGAATTTTCATATATACATATTCATCCATACTCAGAAGAGATCAATAATTCTAATTGAAACATCTTTTTCAATGCTACATCATAAAACTTTAATTCTACACATCAATGTTACATTAGAATCTTTCATGCAATACTTCTATTTCAAGGTTTCAATAATGAATGTCAAATACATATACATATACAATGGGGCTTTACAAGCCATTCCAGAATGATACACAAGTACATCAATAGCAAATAAAACTGGAATCACTCAGCGAGTATTCGTGACACCATCGGTCTTCTTGCGAGCTGGGGCCAAGAGTGTGATTCAGGCGCCTTTTCCGCCCAACCACGAAGTACATGACTTCCCCGGGTTCCTTCCTAACTTGAAGGAATCCCCGGCCCTGCATAAGGAGCCTAGCAACCTGACACAATAAAATAGGAGGGAACTCTTGATGCATGCCTGGTGCCTATATGCATTTCTAATATGAGAAAACATATTTCTTGCAACAGGAGGTGGCAGAGACTCAAATACATATATTTCTAGGCTTTTAAAACAAATCCATCTATTTCAATGGTACAAGTGCTTGGCCAAGCATAAATAAAATAAACAAGTGGTAGTTTCAGAAAAGGTAAAACTACCGTCTCTGTGGATCCACCTTCGGCATCCTGTCCTGGAAGTTACCAAAATACAGTATAATAAAGTGCAAGAACAGAAAGTTGTGCATTTTCCATACATGCTTCATGCATTCTATTGATTCTAAAAGAATTTTCTTCATTTATCCACATTCATACAAAGATTGCTTTTCAAACTGATTTCCATGCATACTTAGGTTTCAAACGAGAGTTTCAGAACATCTTTTGAATTCCAATTTATCATGTTGAACAAAAGAAAAGGTTGTAAGTTTCAGTATTAAAATAACATCTGCTCTTTTCTCAGTAAATTTTTCTCTGATTTGGTAAAGGAATCTGTTTTCACTCCAAGCTACTCTCTTGAAGGTTCTTGTTCAAGTTTGGTTTTTCAAATGTAAAAATGCATGTACATCAAGATACTTTCAGTGTATGAACACAAGTAGAGGAAAATATTTTTCTGTATAAAACAGTGTTCTCAGATTTATGTATATATTTCTATATCTTCAAAATTCAAGCTGATTTGAAAGTGGAATTCCCAATATACTATAGGTTTCTGGTTAACAATAATATACAGAAACAGGATAATTCTTTCAGAAAAACAGAGGTTTGGAAATTTGCATTTGAGTTTTATATTGTATACCAATATTCAGAAATCTACATCTGTATGTAAGCATAAGACAATGTGACCAAAGAAGATCACCAATTTACATGGTTCTCATAGGTACATTTTCATATTTCCAGCTTCAAAAATACTGAGAAGTTTATATATATTTGACAGAAATTATATCACATTCTAAAGATGGTTTTCCTGTATAAATTCATATTTATGTATATATATATAAACAAAAAAAGAAATACAGATTTTCATAATTGTTTTCACGTTTTCTGGCTGTGCACACAGAAAAGAGCATTATTCAGGGTTCTAAGCAGAGGATAAGCACCCCAAAGGTGCTAGGAGGCCTTGCCTCTCCCATGGGAAGGGTGCGGGCTGTGAGGAGGCCGCGCCCCCTCCACAGGCCGCGGCCTGTGGAGGGCACGAGCCTCCCCACAGAGCCGTCCCTTCCTTTGGGAAGGGCTGGGGATTACAATCCCTCCCCCTACATTAAAAAAAAATTCTTAAAAATAGAATTCGCCCAGCATTCAACTGCAATTAAATTCATTTCAAAAGAATTTCGAATTAATGTCTGGTAAAGGTTTTCTTGCAAATTCTTGTGTATATATATGTATATATATATATATATATGATTTCATATCTTTTCTCTCACAAATTATTCTGTACAAAAGAATAGCAAATGAGGGCAGCTTTATGAAATGCAGATTTGCAACAGATTATAACCCTGTTCTGGAAGAAAGAAATTGGGTATTTTCTCAATAATGCAACAAATGAGTAGAAAGTTTTTACCCAGATTTAAAAATAAAACTGGAAGACATTTCTCAGATATTTGTAATCATTTTCATAAAATGATGCATACAATTTCTCCAATTTCATACTGAAATTTAAACTGGTTTTAAAAGCAAAGAATGGAAAACCTGGCAGATTACTCCAATTGCAGATGTCCAGAATTACCTTCCGTCTCCTTCTCCCTGAGCCCTGGTTATCTTCTGAATAATGTTCTCTTCTCTCCCCTTAAAGCTTTCTTCCTTCTTCCGAGAGTCATGCAGACCATTTCAAAATGACAGATGTGTATTTTTCTTGGCAAATTTACATGCAAATTAAAGAGGTAGCCACCTGCCGAGAGCTTTGTTGGTTTTAAGGAGAATTTCCCAGAGCCCAAAGTTTCTCGGGACTGTTCGTTTTTCCTTCTCCAAATTTTGGACTTAGGTTTAAATGCAAACAAAGCTATTTCCACTTTTTCATATGCAAACAAAGATATTTCCTCTTTATCATATGCAAATATAAAATGTTTCCACTTTATTTTAATTTCCTAATTAGATAAAATTTAATAAACAGATTTTCTATTATTGCACAGAAAGTGGATTATACTAAATAAAATAAATCATAATATTTTCACAACTTTAATTGATAATTAATTAATTAATTTTTTTCTTTTTATGTTATTATTTTTACCATTTACTTATTCAAATCATTTATTACCTATTTGTAAGCAATTCAAAACAATCATATTGAAACAGACATTGCCTAAATGCAACTATATGATTTTTAGGTGCTGTGTGTGTGATCGAGAGTTCCTCCTCTTTTACCCTATCGGGAAGCTAGCCTTCTTTTCCTCAATCACACTCTTGGTCTTCGACCACCTGCAACTCAAATGCACTCAGGCATGCAACAACGAAATTGTATTAGTAACCGATATAGAAATATAAATCAAAGCAATAATTAAATATATACTTCTATTTTGTTCTATCTTGTATATTTAAAAATAAAATGCGTTCATGATTCCAAAAGAATTTTTTTTTTTTTTCATTTCCATACACCAAAGCATTGTATTATATCATATTACTCTAACACGCACCATCATTCATATAATAAATCTCACAAAGTCATAGTCAAAACAACATCAAAGTCTGAGACGTGACATCCTTCCCCACTTGGAAGAGACATCGTCTCGATGTCTAAAAGCAAGTTACATAACAAAATTGAGATACTAGTATATCGTAAGTCTCTTCATAAAAGAAAATAAGAGTATGCTAAGATCTCAAATGAGGAAAGACTCTATCTATATCCTCAGCATTCTCCCAGGTGGCATTATCCACCGAATACTGGTCCCACTGGACCCTGTATTGCATAATGTCCCTATTCTACAACTTAACGTTGTGCTCTTCTAGGATCCTAACGGGCTCCACCTATATCACCCTTAAGTCCTAAACCTGCAATGCATGCCAATCAAGGATATGAGCAATATCTGGATGGTAAGGCTTAAGTACTGAGACATGAAATACATTATG
>VDFB02246602.1:0-11751 GCA_007258455.2 Sequoia sempervirens
CATTATTTAATCAAACAAGATGGAAATTAGGATGAAAGAGGTGAATTAATCAAATAATTTTGATGATCCATTTAATAAAAGAAAATAATGAATTTAATTAAATAATTAGGATTATTGAATTAAATAGCCGAGAATGGTTGAATTGGGATGGAAATGGTGTTACTAAATCATGTCAAATGTGTGATATGGACTAGGACAATTTTAAGTGTCTATAGTAATAATTATGTTTTATGATAAATTTAAATAAATATTTTTTCATAAGAAGTTTGGGATATAATAGAAAATGGTTTTGTAGAATCTCTAGATCAAGTATTTATCAAGCATTGGCGCAAGAAATAAAATTTCAACTTAGACAAATTAAGAAAAATATGTAAAATACCTATTTTTAATTCAACAAGCAATAGACTACTTTGTTTTCCATAGGTTTGTAGCAATAACTTAGTCTAATATGGCATGGGATGTTTATGAAACATCTTATAGGTAACTACTAGGGTGAAAGTGGATAAATTATAGGCTCTTAGGAGAATTTTTCAGAATTTGCAAAAAAAGGATTCAAAATTTGTAAACCATTTTTTAGTCAAATTATGAATATTATTAATCAAATTAGATCACATGGAGAAAAAATAATTGATCTAAATATTGTATAAAATTTTCTCAAAGATGTACATAGTAAATTTGATATTATTTAAATGGTTACAATTGAAAAGTACAAAGATCTAACACAACTATCTATAGATGATTTTATGGGATCTATGTTATCACACAAATCCATAATGCATAAGAATAATAATTCCTCTTTAGAGAATGCATTTAAATCACAGCTTTCATTCAACAAAGAGGAAGAGGATGACCAAGATATAGAAGCAAAGGTAGAAATAATAATAAAAGAAATGAAAGGAGTATTCTAGATCAAGGTGCAAGGGTGAATCATAATTTATATATTCACTGCTTTAGAAGCTATATAAATCAATTTTGACAACAATCTAAAAAGTATGATATTTTTAATACTTAGCGAACTATTAATACAATAAATTTGGTCATTATGCATATGAGTGTAAAATTTTTGAGATATAGAGGTAGGGATAGAAATAATAATCAAATGAATAGAAGGATTGGTTTAGATCAAGGTGTAAGGGTAAATTATAATTTTTATTCTCGCAACTCTAAAGAGTGTAGCAATTAGTTTTGAGAAAAATCTCAAAAGTATGATAGGTTTAATATTAGTGTTCAATGTATTAATATAATAAATTTGGTTATTATGCATATGAATTCCAAAGAACAAAGTATATGAGGGTAAAAAATATAAATTATTTAAATGTATCTAAAACTAATTCAAGTTCCTTATTAATTACATTTCATGGTGTTCAAGAGAGCTATAGTGATATTTAGTTTATAGATGATGAATTTACTAATCATATAATATAAAATAGATATTTATTTATAATTTTAGATAGTTATGTGAAGTTAGAGGTCAAACTAGGTGATGATAATAAAGTGTTAGTTATGGAGAAAGGTTTTATTAATATTTTTACAAAACATGATGAAAGAAAGCATATTCTATATGTTTATTTTGTGCTCGAATTAAAATATATCTTATGTGTGTTGGAAAACTTGTACAAAAGGGTCACAAATTATCTTGTAAATATAATGTGTGCTAAAGTAGGATAAATTCTAAGTAACCATTTAATTACAAAAAATAGTATGACCAAGGGTTGAATGTTCCCACTTTGATTCAAAAGTGAAACTCAAAAGGAAGCCTAAGGAGAGCCCAAAGAAAATTTTAAGGTAACTTATTTAGACCAAATATGAGGGATCATTTAAGGTTTGGTCACCATAATTTTGGAGGTTTGATTTTATTGCAAAAAAAAATACATGGTGAGAGGATTATCTACAATTAATGAGCTAACTAGTTAGTGTGAGCATTATAATATTTTTGTGAAACAATTAAGGAAATTTTTTCTGATAGCAATTTATTATAAAGAAATGGAACCATTCAAGATTTTTTTCACACTAATTTACATGGACCAATACAAACTCCATCATTGGGGAAGAGTATATATTCTAACTTTTATTGATACTTTTAATTAGAGGACATAAATTTATTTTTTTGATTAGAAATCTAAAGCCTTCAAAATATTCAAGGATTTCAAATAAATGGTTAAAATATAGAGCAATTGATGTAACAATTTACTCAATTTAGAGAGGTGGATAATATAAGTCAAATGAGTTTCTATATTTTGTAGTTACCCTGGAATTAAACAAAACATTATTAAAATGTACACATCGTAATAGAATGGTGTTTTAGAGGGGAAGAATATAACCATAATGGAAGAATGTTAAATTCAAATAACTTTCCTAATGAATATTGGATAGAACTAGTAGTGTGTGCAATGTATATTCTGAACAAATTTCCTACATAGAGTGTCAAAGACATGATTCCACGAGAAAAATGGCATGGTAAGAATCATATTATACCTAATTTAATAATTTTTTTGTGTTCTATATACACATGCAAAAATAATAAAAGAAAAAAAAAATTGAATGAGAGAGATGAAAAGTATGTTTATATTATTTATATTAGGTGATTGATAGATTACAAGTTGCAAAATCCCATTACTACAAAGGTAATCTACAATAGAGTTGTTAAATTCAAGAAAAAGGAGATGAAAGTATCAAGATAAAATACAGTTATGACATCAATACCTCAAAATGAAAAATAATCATAAGAAAAAAGTGTGTAGCCAAGACCACAAGTAGTAATAGCTAGTCTGATAAGACACCCTCAAGGAAAATATTAAGCAAAGTTAAAAACACCAAGAAATTTTTAATAAGGTGAATCATTATACTCCAAATTGTAACTAATGAACCCAATCCTACATTTTCATCACTAAGATCAAGGTAGACTCTAGGTAAGAAAATAAGTATTAAAGATATTTATAATCATGGAGAAAAAAATAGATTTATATTTAAATTTTTGTTTATTATCCGTTAATTTGTAAAATCCCCATCTCAGGCACAACATTTGTTTTTATTCAATTTGCATTAACTACCAACTTAACTAACCAAACATATTCTATCCTAAATTAGAAGTGTTTAACATTAAAAGTGGACTTTCACTCACCATTGTGATAACAATCAACATTGCAACTTATATGCTTACACTCAGAAGGGTTAAGCTCCTATATTTATGGTAATCCCTAGACCCTAGACCTAAGCCTCGAGGGATCATGGTGACCCTTCCTACATATCCCCTCGTGGGAATCAAAGGCTTCAGTGTTCTCCCCACAATGATAGAGGGAGTTCAATCAATCCTCTTGTATGAGATCTATTATCTCACCTTCATTCCATAACTATTAATTTAGTACATGTAAGCTATTAACATAGTCAATTATAATATAATCATAATAACTTTCCATCAAGTGTTGGGTCCATACCAATCCTTACCAAACATTAGTGTACAAACATTCACAATATTCAAAAGAGATCATTCATACCACAATTTCAAAGATTATACACAATGGTCATCATGAGCATTCCCCCATATACACAAGCTAATTAGCTCATACATAGTACAAGTACAATAGTGACTAAATTGTACACAAATCACAAGTGCAATAGTGATTGGATCATACATAGATCACAAGTATAATAGTGACTCAATCATACACAGATCACAAGTTCAACGATGATTAGCTTATATGTACATCACAAGTACCACAATTGTTTTCTCATTCACATATCACAACTACATTACTGGTTGGCTCCAGGATACATCACAAATACATAGTGACAAGCTCCAACCTACATCACATACACAGTGATGAGCTCCAACATCCATCACAAATACATAGTGTTGAGATCCAACATATACATCACATACACAATGAAAAGATCTAACATACACCACAAATACATAGTGACAAGCTCCAACATACACAGAGAAAAAATTACACATTACAATGGCTAACACAAGTCCATAAAGCATCCTAGATAGAAAGAATATTGGTACATTATGCACTACACTGTGGGTTCTATCTTTTCTTCTAGTCTTTTGCACCATTGGACAAATGGGAAGAGAATTTGGTGCATCCCATACTACACCACAGGTCCGTTTTCAACCCCACAAGGCTAAGTATATAGTTTGAGAACTAGGAAGGGGATTCAGTGCATCGTATAACTATACTATGGGTCCATCCACCATCCCAAGGGTTCCCCCGAGTAGTGAACCTACCAAACCTAATGGACTCTAGCATTAATCACTTATAAGCCATCAGTGACAAATTTGTCCACCCAAGAAGTAGATCCTAACATATATACTGCCTTGTGACCTTAGTGGTATTGTGAGCTATCTTCTTCATAATCTAGGGTAAAACTTGGCATTGGTCACTTCTGTGCTTAGAAGTGACAACCAATGAACCCTCTCAATATGTGGTTAGCCCCTAATTATTGTTGCAAGCATGGATGAGTCCCTACCCATACAAACATTATGGTTGTCTCGTAACCAGGGTAGCCCGGTACCTTCACCTCTATGAACTAGGTGAATGTTGGCTAATCCCTAGCAATAGCCCAGACATTGATTGTTGGCACTATCCAATAATTTCCTATCACTGCTCAAATATCTCAGTGGTTCACTCTTGGGCAGTTCGTACATAACATGAATCACAATCACAATCAACAAATACACAGGCATATACATAAAAATCTCTACTTATGGAGTTGAATTACACAAACACATAAGAGATACATGGAACCAACATGAGATGGACTTTACCCAACTTAGACATATAATCAAATACTCATTATAAAGTATTCAATCTTCACTTATTATATAAAAGCATATTATTTATTAAATACACATATTAGATTCCCTTAACTCATTCATACCCATTTGGTACCCATTTAGCCTCAAACTGAAGCTTACTAAAGGGAGAATTTCAGACCAATCAAAAACAACCCCAACCCTTGGAGTTGTCACCCCTAAACCCTCCTAGTAATCCCAACTTTCTTTGCTAATTGCATTCGTCTTAAATTGCTAAGTAAGCTCATCATGATATTACTAGCATATATATTTATTTTATCTAGATCTGAAGCAATATTGTGTTTATAATCAATGTCATGGCCTAATGTTAGTTAGTGTATTGTTATCATTAGAAATAAAGCATATCTCAATGTATCATATACATATAAAGATTTATGGGTAAGACGATCAAGAATATTGGTAAATCGGAAAATCAATTTACCCAATATCAATTAACCCATATTGAGGGAACTCGCAATGTTTACCCAATAAATATTGACCTATTCTCACTATAAAATCAGTGTTACTATTGTCCCAATCAATCTATTTTAATTTTAATTCCTAAGAATAGTAATTAGCCGATAGGCTATTATATGTGTGGGAACCCCACCGGGATTTCCAGCAGTCTGACGCCGGAAACCCCGTTAGGAACCCCCATTTGCTCGTCTTGTGACAAATTCAAAACAGTTTTGTCAGCCCCATGTATGGAAAGTGTACGGAAAGTGACAGCGACACCAAACAGACATTTTAGCATTGATGTTTGAAAGCAATGTTACGCCTGTTAAATTCTAAACAGTTTTGTCAAAACAAATCCTCGCTCAATTTTGTGGAAAACTGTACATTCGTAGTTTTGCCGCTTTCACATTAGTAACCTAAATTTCTATGAAGTTTCAAAGCTCGGTTTGTTTGACCAAAATCTCAGGATGTCTATATATTTGAGCTGAAGAAAGTATTTCTACAAACATTTTCGTTTGTAATGGTGGGCTCTTGTAGTGTATTAGCTCTGATAAGCATTTGCATTCTTCTGTGTCTTTCTGGTTTGGGGGATTGCAGAGTTCCCTTCCAAAGGGAAGAAGTGGTTGGAGAGAAAGAGCAAAGTGCCCATCTTATTTTACCAAGTGAGAAGGACGATTTCAATGAAATATCCACAGAAACTCTACCTCTGGAAAGACTCCATCTGAGGGGAAACTATGTGATTTTCCAAGGAGAAAGAAGCAAAGGCTTCAGGTTTGGGCATCCTGGTGGTTGTCATCACGGAAAATTCAGCCGCAGGGGACAAAGAAGAGTGAACATATGCCTTTAACTCTAGAATTCCTGGGTATGCAGGATGAACACAAGGATTTCCATCTGAGAATGGATCAGCCTCTGCCTCTACCAAAAAAGAGTGATTTTGGCCCTCACTTTTCAATGGGAGAATGGAGGCGACAGAGGCATGGGCACCCAAAAGAAAAAAAAAAAGAGAGAGAAAATGAACATATGCCTTTTCCTGCAAGAGTACATTGGCCAAAATTTATTTTCCATCTCTTCCCTGGGCATGCTGATCGCATAGAATTGCCTCTGCCACGGGAGACTAAATCTGTCCATGGCTTTCCCAACGGAGAGGGGAGGCAACACTGAGATGAAATAGCATATGACTTTTCCAGTAAGAGGATTGTGGCCGGAATTCATTTTCCATCTTTTCGGGCTATGGGAAATTGCGTGTGAAAAGTGGCAGATGTCAGGAAAGCCATTTGTACGGTTGCAGAGACTTTTTTTTCTTTCCTTTTATTTAAATTGCTTTCTTTCACTATGTGCAGCCCGGTGTAGCAGAAGAAGTGGCACAAATTGAAGGCACTGGTGGGAGGGTTATTATTGGAATTGTGTTCTGTGCGTACTTCATGTCTCCAGCTATAGGTAGGAAAAAAAATATTAAATTGCTCATTTCAAATTTTCTAAGTAAAAGATTTTATATACAAATGTTTAATTAAAAGTTTGAATAAATATAAATTTAATTTAAAATGGATTTAAAAAATATATATATTGCAAATAAATGTAATTGTTACAGTATTAATTAATAATTTAGGTTAAATAATTGTGAAAAATCAGTTAGAAAAAATTACATTTATTTTTATTTTTTAAATATAATCTCTTTAAATAGTTTTGAATGGATTATTATTTGTATATGATTCTTTTATAAAATAATTAAAATTCATTTTATAATATTATTTAATGCTTTGATAATAGTTATAACAATATTTTACATCTGATTAAAATTTAAAAATTAAATTAAAATTTAAGATAAATAATTAAATTATAAATATAACTATTTTTAATATATAATTAAAATATTTGTATAGTTTTTTTAATATCTGTATAGCTTTCGAGTCGATATTATAATCGGAAATCATCAGGATTAAAGTCTTAAATAATTATAATCAAATAATCGAAGGATCGAAATAAAGATCAGGATCGATAAAGGATCAAAGTCGTCGAGAAGAAGTCCGGATCGAAAGAAAGCAAAAATCAGGGATCTACGGAGATATAGAGAATTAGAGGGGGAAGGAGAGAGAGGTAGAGAGGAATAAGTGAGAGAGGGAAGGAGAGAGTGAGGGAGAAATAGGTGGGATGCAAGGATAGGTAGAGAGGGATATGTCAATTGTAAATAATGTGGGCTCAGCCTATCGGCGTAAGTATTGCACCTCATTGAGGTCCAAGTGCTAGTAATACTTTGAGTCACTAAGCAATCCAAAAAATATTTAACTCGGATTTTCCTTTACCATGGTTTAACACTCATATTTAACTCGGATTTCAAGGTTAGTATAAAGAATCTGGCCATTTAATGTTTATTTTTACCTTCTATCTACAATATTGCAACACAAAATTTCTTGATGCTTCTTGTATAGGACTTTCACTAAGCTGATCCTCACATGCTGTGTTTCTGTATTGTCTCTGTCCTTAATAATACCAGTCTTGTACATTTTTGTTGCAAAACTTACTTACAAATTAAACTTATTATTTGGTTTTTCTTACAATTTTTCGAGTTTGTTGTTGCTTCATCACGAGCTGTGAACCAAAATTAGAGCCAATTAGGGAGCTTTTATACATCATTTATTGCAATTTTTGGTATGTGATTGGCATTCATAATGAGTGCACCAACATGGGAGGCCAAATGCAACACAATTTATTGCTGATGAAGCTTTGTCCAGCCTTTGCTCTAGCTTTACAGTCTTGCTACAGTTGTATCACTTCACCCCTAGCCGTAATAGCAGCTCTACAGGTCTTTTGGGCGTGTTTTAGTGACCATATAGGTCTCATTTTCATCATCATTGCATACATCTGCTAGCCATAAATCTATACAGTGTCTTATGGGACATCAATAAATTGTTCTAATTCTGAAATTTTGTTTGCAGCTTGTCTATCAGGTTTCTAGCACTCTAAAAGCAACAAATGCACTATCCAACTGATATCACTATGGTTGAAATCATAGAAGCATAAATCTGCAAAAAATCGCAAAAATCGCGATTTTTAAAAAATCTGCACTACTCCCGATTTTTTCCCCCAAAAAATCCCGATTTTTTGGGTTTCGTTGACCCTGCGAAAAATCGTTGAAAGTCGTGTTTAAATCGTGTTTAAATCGTGATTTAAATGTCAAAAAAATCGTTAAAAAATCACGGAAAATCCGAAACCCTAAAACGCGCGAAAAAACCCAAAAAAATGTGTGTTTTTTTGTTATTAATAGGTTCGCGCCAGTCGTTATTTTCACAAATCGAAGCCGCCTTCGAGTTTTCACGACACGGGAAGTTTATGCAAGTGCTGCGAAAGGAGATTGGTGGAGTTTTGAGCACCCGATTGTCTGCAAAAAATTCACGCGAAGTCGACCAGGGTCTTTTCAATTCATTTATTTTATATATTCATTGCTTTTACATATTCTTATCTATCATATTGTGGGGCATATGCGTAAATCTGGGAAACATCAGAAGTATTTTTTAATATTTTTTTTTCAAATCCAATTTTTTCCCGATTTTTTCACGATTTTTCAAAAAATCCTTATTTTTTGGTTTGCCGATTTTTTCCCCAAACGATTTATGCTGCTATGGTTCAACTTGAAATCATATCACTTATAAAGGGACCAAGTGATGCTCATTTACATGTTCCTTAATCTAATAAACTAGAAAACCAACAACCTTGTGCGTATTGACCCATAACTCTCCCTGGCAAAGCTACATTCAGCAATCTCAAACTATAAATTAGTTTGTTTTCTAGGAAAAAACATCTTTCTTTGTTGCTTGCCTAAAAGCTCTTGGCTTGAATTCTTCTTTAATCTCCTTTACATATAGTAACTGTTTCATGCTAATCAAAACAAACATACCGTTAAAAATATGAAGTAAAACTCATAGACAAAAAGTCATAGATGAAAAACTTGCCAAAAACCCAGCGCTTTCAATCTTACAAAAACAATTTGCTGTTTTCATTTCGTTTCAGACTATCAGTATCAGCGCATTCCACATGAGGATGCCATTTTGTACCCAATTTGCTTTAAAAATCAATTAAATACAACTAGACTCAACTTGTTTCTTGTATGTATTCATTTATTGACTCATTGGATTCATCTTGTCTTTGAATTTTACAAAATAAATGTGTTTTTAGTGGAGTTTAAGCAATTTTTAAAGCTGCTAAGCTTTTTGCCACAATAATCTCCCTGCTACACGAAAAAATCATTTTTTTTTATACATATTTTATTTTGAAGCATGGTGGATCCCTCTTGCTTGCTTTATAACTATGTATGCAAGTCAACCTATAAAAAAATTGAATATTTGTGTTGTAACTAGTTAACACACTTAGATACTCACTGACATTTGCACACAAGAAATATGTACGAGTATATCATGATAGTGTTACTGTTGTTGACTATAATATTGTGTAAATATATTCTCTTTAGATAGATGAACTAAACCGAGAAGGAACCACCATTAGCAAGAGGCAACAAAACATGATCTAGATAACTATTGCCATATTTAATGACAAAATTCACTGCCAACAATTTACCATTGAAAAATTCACCATTGTTGGAGGTGAAAACTTCACCGTTGGTGGAGGTGAAAAAGTTGTTGGAGGTGAACTTGCCTGTTGCCATTTGGGATTTTTCTTAAACATAATTTAATGTATGTGCATTCATATATCGATCTAGCATTTTCTTTATGATGGCTATTTAAAAGTATAATTATTTTTAAAAAACCTCAAATAAAAATATCTAAATGTATAACTTACAAGTTGAGTCTTCAAGTGCAACATCTATATTTTCACAATCCAACAATTGAATTGTAGGGTTAGAAGGATCATTTGCAGGTACCTAAATTTCAATTGTACCTCCCTCTTCAAATACGTTGTCAATTTTGTCAAGCTCTTCTAAAGTTGATTCATCCACCCTCCAAAGTTGTGACATGGAAGGAATCATTTAGTTTGCTTAACCATCTACTGCAAATATCACAAGAAAAACATTATTAATTTTACATATAATGCATGATTTATATGTGTAGGATCACATAAAATCAAGGTAAGATGCATGAATTTATAGTATCAACCATCAAATACATAAAACTAAAACCCTAAAGACCTTAATCTAATAATGAAGCATAAATGAACATAGAAACATAAACAACAATAAAAAAATATTACCATATTCATACGCCATGGTTGAATCACCTTCATTTCCCTTCTCCATTTTGCTTGATATGCTTCAATAATAAAGCAGTATTACCATAATTCATATGCCATGGTTGAATCACCTTCATTTCTCCTCTCCTTTTTGCATTATGTGCCTGTTTGTCCTCAGATTTGTAGTATGAAAGAATAAGACTAGTGATAGTGACAACAAAATATCAAAGATAATGGTTGTCTAGGGTTTGAAATGAAAGGAATAGGTCTCTTTAATAGAAACCAAAATTTGAATGAAGGGCTAAGATTGAATGATGAAGATCAATGGATAAGATTGCTTTGAGAAGCAAGGAAATAGGGTTAGGGAAAAAATAGGGTTTAGTTAAGGATGGCCGTGGAGATTAAAAGGTAATAAAATATTATCGAGGGTGAAATTATTTGAGATGAGAGATAAGATTTAGCACAAAAAAAGAGGTGGCTATAGCAAATTAAATAATTTTATAATTTTGGAGGAAAAGTGAATAATTAAATAATTAAAATAATTATTTAATTATGAGAGTGGAGGAAAAGACAAATTAGTAAGTAATAAAAAATAATTATTTACTAGTGGAGTTAAAATTGTGGAAATTAAATTGTGCAAGAAAAGGCTAATGAATAATTAAATAATTAAAATAGTTATTTAATTATAGTAGGAAAATAAAAAATAAATAATTAAATAAAAGTTATTTAATTAAATAATTAAAATTATTTAATTTAAATAGAAGAAATATGACTTTAGACTATAATTAAATATTTACTTAGGTAGGGAAGAAAGGGATTTGATGTGGAAAATGGTGTTTGTAGGCCTAGAATACTTTTTCAGTGTCTTTATTTTTCCCCTCTTTGATACAATGTGAAGTCACTTGAATGGCGTATCAAAGAAATTCAGCTCATAATATGGGCCCTCTTGTGCCATGATGAAGATGAGATAGACCTATGCCCCCTTAGAAAATTTTGCAAATTTTAAAAAACTTTCAGGAAATTTGGAAAAGTCATTTTGATAAACAAAAGACATTTACAATAAAAAGACTTTAGTTTCAAGACCCTTAGGATATTCACATTAGGGTTTTTGACTCAACATTGGATGCCCGTTTAGTAGAAACCCTACCCTATGGGGGTATAAATAGGATTTTGGGTGTAAAATTGGTCATTTGTGTATTTTTACTAGAGTGAATAGTGAGTTCTGAGAGTAACTTTGCTATGGAAATGTTGTTAAGATATCGCTTGTACCACACTCCTCACATCACAAATTCATAGTTTGTACCTACAAACAACTAGAG